>NW_019167893.1:18066568-18315330 GCF_002303985.1 Durio zibethinus
TTAGTTATATAAAAAAAAAGTGTAAAGGAAAAATGAAATAGGATGCCATGTATTACACATTCGTTGTATTTTCTTTTTCAAAAAGATATCTAATTTGAAAAAATAAAAAGAAAAAAAAACTAAAAATAGGGAAAAATAAAAATAAAAAATGCAAAAAGTTGACTTATCATATGACATCAATAATGATGGGGCATTTCTTGAAAAATTAATATCATGGATTTTACAAATTCATAAATTCATAAATTGCAAATTCAAGGAGTTCTATGTAGAAGCATAGACATTGGATCATTATGGATGACATGGCAACAAGTGCAATCTCATTGGCTAAGAGATATGATTGGGACTCTTATATGGCATGATGACATTGCCAAAAGAAAGATTAAAAGTCAAAATTTTAAAGTTTGAATTTTCAAGAACTTTTCAAGAAGAGCCAAATATGAGAAGGCTGGAGATTTAAATTTGAATAGGTGCCCCATGATCTTATCAATTGATAGAATTTTAAATCACTTCAAAGACAAAGTCAAAATAACACTTTGATAATGAATTTGCCAGGATTCAATCTTAATATATTTGAATTTAGAAAAAGATTATGTCTAGATACATTTTTTTAGAGAAGTTTCACTTTAATTAAAAACAAAAAGACTTCAAGATCGAAAATTCAAGGTGCCATATTAAGATTATGACTCCCTGCTAACCATTTTCTATAAATACCTAGTTTTAGGCTTTAAGAAGGAAAAAACTAAGGTTTGGGTGGCATTCTAACATGAAGTAGTTCTTAATTTTCTTTTGTTTTCTTATTCTTTGCTTTCCATGTTTTCAAGCTTTTTTTTAAGTTATTTTAAGTTTAGTGCAAGTTCAATTTAAGTTTTCTTTAAATTCAAGTTTTATTTCTTTTCAATTCTAGTTTAAAGCTTTCTTAATTCAAGTTCTTGCTTTCTATGCATTTTAAATTCGCTATTATGATTTAAAATTCATTTTTTATGTAAACAAAGTTTTTCACATGTTGATTTTACTTTAAATTGCTGAATTGCTTTTTATCTTTAAAGTTGATTTAGTTTGATGCATTCTAAAATTTTATTTTTTTTGAATATAACTAAAGGTGCACAATATCAACACTTAGTTCTTTACTTATCACTCTATTGCTTGATTCAATTCTATGCAGTTTGCACATTTGCACTCATTAAATTTTTGGCTTGAGGATTGAAGAAGAAAATTTAATATTGATACTTATGCACTTTTTTTTTATTTAAAAATTTTTTTCTCTTGTCATAATCTATTTTTTCTGTTTTATGTCAAGATTCTATTCATATGAGATCGGGAACCATAGGAACTATGCTGCACCCTACTTAAAAGAATTCCTAACCTTAATGGCCATCTATGACCTTAAAGTCTAAACAAGCTACTAGTGGGTCGAATTTTAAATGCCTTTAATGTTATAACTTCACATGTAGCTATTCTAGTTAATAAGATAGATTCCATTAGTGCTAACTATGATTCTAATCGTATCCATTCATTCTAGAACCAATATGATGTTTTATGGTGGGGATTACTTTAGTAATAGGTGATTTGTAGTTAATAGTCAAACTTTTATTCAAACACCTACACTCAGGTTAAGACAGTTATCATAATTCTTTTGGGACAATAATCAAAGGTAATCTTTTAGTTCAATAACTATGTTTAACCTGACTTATCCTATTGAGCCTTTATACCTTTCACCACCACAATATTCTTATCTTACACAATATTACCCACTATTATCCCAATATCACCCCTCATTTCAAGAAAAGTAACCTTCATTGGAAGAGGTTTTAAACCAAATCCTTTAAAATTAGACCGCCTTCACTTTTGAAAATCAGGTTTAGAATTATATAGCCTCTTTTAAAACCCTTGAGATATAGGTTGAACAGTTAGTAAATACCCTCACCATAAACTTTCAAAAAACTTTACCTAAAAATATCAAATCTAACACATTATGGGAAGGTGAGGAGTATTATAAGAAGCAACCGATAAAGAAAGATAACGATAAGAATAGTAATCATAGTAAGGATAATAGGGGAAGATAATATTTGTCATAACGTTTAGATCCGGGGATCTATCGCTAGATATTGACTTTTAGGGAGTCACCACCAATCTTTTTTATCTAGGTGCGATTGACCACCTAAAGAATCTGTCATTTGAGGGAACACCTAAGTTTAAAGGTCTTTAAAAGAATAGATTCAGGTCTACTAATCAGAACAGGGTTCGAGAGTTCGGTTACGTGTGAGGAAGGTTATAGCACCCTCACAACGCCCATCAAAAGATGGTACCAGCTAAAATTTCTGTTATCCAATGAGCCTTAAAATTTTATCGAGTGATTAATTATTGGAAATTATTCTCAATTGACTATAATACTTTTAGCAGAAAATTGAAAAAATTCTCTCACTTAAGAGTATGCAAGAAAAATTACTATTTCACTTGCAAAGGCTCCGTCGTCGAATTATTTTAAAAAAAATCAAAATCAAAATTAAAATAAAAAAGAAAGAAATGATGATTGTTCTTGTGCAGGAAAAATTGATGCTTTCAACTTTTCCCCAAAAATTGATTTTTTGAAATTTATTTTTTAAGGAAAATTGATACTTTCAACTTTTCCCAAAAAATTTTTTTTTTTTGAAAATTTTGATTTTCAAGGAAAATTGATACTTTTAACTTTTCTTCAAAAATATTTTTGGAAACTTTGATTTTCAAAGAAAATTGATACTTTCAAGGAAAATTGATACTTTCAACTTTTCCCCAAAAATATATATTTTTTATTTTTATTTAAAGAAAATTAAATAATAAAATAAAATAAAAATGAAAATAAAAAAATAAAATAAAGAAAAGTAAAACAAAAATAAAAATAAAATAAAGATAAAAAGAATATTAAATAAACCTAATCTAATAAATAAAAAAAATTCAAAAAAAAAAAACCTGGAGCGGCTCGGTGTATGGCTAATCTCGGTTCGGCTCAAAAAAGAGAAAACAGCTCGGAGAAGCGGCTTGAAACCTTGGCTCGACTCGGTTATCGGCTCAGAGGGGGAGACACGCGCGGGTTAGAAAGCGGGTCGACGCTTGGGTCGGGTTGGATCTCGGCAAAACGCGCGGATCCTCTAGGTCACTTAAGGTAAAAACGACGTCATTTTGGGAGGGTATATAAGGCTCTTTCCTCTGTTTTTTGACAGAAAGCTCTTCCCCTTTCTCTCTCTTCTTCCTTTTTCTCCCGCTTCTCTCTAAACAGCTGAAGAACTCATATTGAAGATTCACCAGATTTTGAGATTTTTCGTCGAAATCTGAGTTTTTCATCGAAAGTTCATCGAAAATTCATCGATTTTTGGGATTCTTCGTCGAAAACTGGGCAGCTCGTCGAAAACTTCAAGGTTGGCCAGAATTTTCACCGAAAAATGTAACTTTCGCTAGAAAATTCAACCGAAATCTGAAATTTTTCAAAAATTCCCAGAAAAAAAATGCCAAAAATCTTCAAAAAATTTTTGCTAATTCCCAGAATCCTTCTAAACCTTTTCTTAGCTTTCTATACGCCTCTTTTCTCTCAAATCAGTAGCTTTGCTCATTGTTTTTTTTTTTCTGTGTATCATGTTCTGTTCCAGAGGGTCCTTTTTATAGGGATTGATCAAAAGTTTCTGATCAATCCTAATTCTTCTTTGGACAGGGATTCAATCTTTGAATTCAATCTGGACTCTTCTGATTGAATCCCAATCCAATCTCCAGCCAAGTAAATCAAAAAAAGAAATAAAAAAATGAAAAATACAAAAAATCAAAAGAAAATAAATAAGATAAATCAAAAAAATTAACAGATAATTAAAATTAAATAACAGATAATACATAATCTGATATACATAAATTTTAACAAGAAAAAAATAATAATAAAGATATCTACATATTAATAAATACATAAATACCTAAAATATATATAAAATAATATAAATAAAATAAAATAAAATAAAATAAAAATGTAAAATACAATAAAAATAAAAATAAAAATAAAAAATAAAAAATAAAAATAAGAATAAAAAAATGGACTTACCCATTTGGACCAGGCCCAATTGATTCGGGCCTGGACCAAATTAGGTGTCTACAGCTACCCCTCTTTACACATTTTCTGTGTTTGGTCTAGGCCCAATTGATTCAGGCCTGAACCAAATTGGGTGTCTACAGCTGCCCCTCTTTGCACATTTTCTGTGAAACAGAAATTGTGCAAAGACGTAGACACCCAATCAAGACTCAACTCGACCTTTTTACTTTTCATTTTTTTTTTGTTTTTTTGTTTTTTTTTGTTTTTGATCAAAGCTCCTCTAAACAGAGGCTCAACGACTTTGAAAAGTAAATGGCTCCTCTAATCAGAGGCTCAATGACTTTGAAAAAATAAATTGCTCCTCTAAACAGAGGCACCACGACTTTGGAAAGTAAATTGCTCCTCTAAACAAAGGCACCACAACTTTGAAAAAGTAAATTGCTCCTCTAAACAGAGGCACCATGACTTTTGAAATGTAAATTGCTCCTCTAAACAGAGGCACCATGACTTTTGAAATGTAAATTGCTCCTAAACACAGGCACCACGACTTTGAAAAAGTAAATTGCTCCTCTAAACAGAGGTACCACGACTTTGGAAAAGTAAATTGCTCCTTGACAATCATGTCCAAAGGAGTTGAAAGTTGTGTTTGAAGGAATTTCAGGAGATTATGCCCAAAGGTCTTATAAGTCAACCCTGATACCAAAAGACATCCTATTTCAAGGATTAGGAACTTACCTAACAAGCTTTTTCTTTTTCAATTTTGCAAAATATCTTCATATCTACCTTCTCTATGTGGGATGTTGGAACACCCTTGCTTCTTGAATTTATACACTATACTTTCCTGAAAGTAGTGTATGCTATGCAAATGCATATGAATTTTAATGCATGCTATGCAAATTTTGGCCAATTAATTCCTGTTCAATATATGGTACTCAAGTTTCTTAAGCTTTTTCTTGGGCTTCAAGCCTTTTGATTCTTCAAAGATCCAATTACACTGCTCTTCTAAGATCGAACCAGTGTAGCTCTTAATTGTCTCTTCCACTCACATTTTTCTGTAAAAAATCTCTTTCCAGATTCAATGTCCTAATCAGGAGTTAAACATCTCGATTCTACCTTTTTCACTTTTGACTTATTCAATGTAATGTAAAAATCTTTCATGTTGTTATTCATTCATCTATCATTATTTCAAACTCAAAAAGTAAGAATGCATTTGCACATTTCTTCAATGGTGGGGTATTAAGAAGAAAAGAATCTGAATGTTGAGAAATAGTTATAAGAAAAAAAAGACACAATGAATGAAATAGAATGTCTCTTATTAACAAAATGTTGTCAAACTTTGGCCAAGAAAAAATTACAAGGATAGGCATGGGGACAACGCCCAAAATGAACAATCAGATAATCATGATAACGCATCTCAAAGTTTTTTTTGAAAACCCAATCCTCCGATGTATTTAACAACTTGGAACTTTTCCGAATTTGCTAGCCTCCATATCAGCGGACTTTTAAATTCGATGCTGTATTCTCCTTATCTAAGCTGTCTTTTCAGGTTTTCAACTTAGACAAACCCCCTACGACTTAAACCGCCCTTTTAGGGTTTTCGTCTTGAGTCCTCCTTTTTCACTTTTTTCTTTTTATTTTCATTTTTTCATTTTTTCATTTTTTTCATTTTTTCCATTTTTTCATTTTTTCATTTTTTCATCATTTTTTTCATTTTTTTCATTTTTTAAGCATAGTATTTCTTCATAGCATCAGAATTTATAGGATGGGGTAAATCATTTCCATCCATCTCAGTCAGTATCAGTGCTCCACTCGAAAAAACCCATCTCACCACATACGGTTCTTCTCAATTCGGAGTCCATTTTTCTCTACTATCGTGTTGGATTGGGAGAATTCTTTTCAAGACCAACTCTCCTTTTCGAAAGCAACGGGGTCAAATTTTCTTATCATGAACCCTCATCATTCTTCTTTGATACAGCTGACCATGGCACAGTGCAGTCAATCTCTTTTCTTCTATGAAATTTAACTGCTCATAACGTTCTTGAATCCATTCGACTTCTTCTAACTCTACTTCTTTTAAAACTCTCAAAAAGAAGATCTTTACTTCCACTGGTAGTACAACTTCCATCCCGTAAACCAAAGAAAATGGAGTTGTCCCAGCAGAGGTGCGAACTGACGTTCGATATGCATGTAATGTAAATGGTAACTTCTCATGCCAATCTTTGTAAGTCTCAGTCATTTTTTCCAAAATCCTCTTTATGTTCTTATTGGCTGCCTCAACTGCCCCATTCATTTTTGGATGGTATTGTGCCGAGTTATGATGCTTGATCTTGTATTGAACACATACTTCTTGCATCATCTTACTATTTAGATTCTTGACATTGTCTGAAATAATTCTCTCTGAAAGTTCATATCTACAGATGATCTCCTTTTTTATGAACTTACAAACCACAAAGCGTGTCACATTTGCATATGATGCTGCCTCTACCCATTTTGTGAAGTAATCTATCATCACAAAAATGAATCTATGCCCGTTAGAAGCTTTTGGAGAGATTGGACCAATGACATCTATACCCCACATTGAGAATGGCCATGGTGGTGCCATAACATGTAAAGTAGATGGCGGAGCATAGATCTTATCAGCATATATCTGGCATTTATGGCATTTACGAGCATAATCAATACAATCACTCTCCTTCGTCAACCAGTAATATCTTGCTCTTATGATCTGCCTTGCCATCATATGTTCACTAGTATGTGCCTCACATATTCCATCATGCACCTGTTCAATGATTTTTTTCGCTTCAGTCTCATTTATGCACCTTAATAATACTTGATCTTTGCTTCTTTTGTACAGGACATTTTCATACAAGAAGAAGCTCATAGCCAATCTTCGGATGACCCTTTTATCATTTTTTGTTGCTTGAACTGGATACTGCTGATCCTTGACATACTGTAAGATGTCATAATATCAGGGCTTTCCATCTTTTTCTTCCTCTACATTAAAACAATAAGTTGGTATATCTTTAACATCTAACTTGATGGGCAGAATGTCGGTATTATCATTAATTCGAATCATCGCAGCCAGAATAGCAATGCGTCAGCAATCAAATTCTCTTCTCGGGGTAAGTGATCAAACTGGATATCTTCAAATTATTTCAGCAACTTTAGAATATACTTATGATACGGAATGAGTTTTGAATCTCTCGTCTCTCATTCTTCTTTCAACTGATATATGACTAGAACTGAGTCTCTAAACACTTTCAGTACTTTCACTCTTCTATCTATAGCAGCTTGCAAGCCCATGACACATGCCTCATATTCAGCGATATTATTTATGCAATTAAAATTTAACCTAGCTATTACAAGACAGTATTGTTCTTCTGAAAAAATCAGAATTACCTCAATTCCATGCCCTAAGGCATTAGCAGCTCCATCAAAGTACATTTTCCAACATTTTCTTACATGCTCCCCTTCCTCCGATTGGGAAATAGTCATTAAGTCTTCGTCAGGAAATTTCAGCTTCATTGGCTCATATTCTTTAGTAGCACGATCTGCAAGGAATTCTGCTATAACGCCCCCTTTTATTGCTTTTTGGCTCACGTATATGATATCGTATTTCGAGAGCATTACTTGCCATCTAGCGATTCTCTCAGACAAAGAAAGCTTCTCAAAGATATACTTAATTGGATCGAGTTTTGCTATGAGCCATGTAGTATGATAGAGCATATACTGTCTGAGTCTTTTGGCAGTCCACGCTAATGCATAACATATTTTTTCCAATGAAGAATACTTGGATTCATATTCTGTGAACTTTTTACTTAGATAGTAAATAGCTCTCTCCTTTCGGCTAATCTCGTCTTGCTACCCCAGCACACATCCCATTGAACTTTCACATACAGTTAAGTATAAGATTAAAGGTTTCCCTGGAACAAGTGGCACCAATACCGGAGGGTTCGATAAATATTGCTTAATTTTATCAAACGCCTCTTGACATTCTTCATTCCATTTTTCAGGATTATCTTTATGGAGAAGCTTAAATATGGGATCACATTTGTAAGTAAGCTGAAAGATAAATCGAGAAATGTAGTTCAATCTCCCCAGAAAACCTCGAACTTCTTTTGGTGTGCTGGGAGGTGATAAATTCTGGATGGCCTGTATCTTATCGGGATCGACTTCAATTTCTCTTTCACTGACCACAAAGCCTAGCAACTTCCCTGACTTTACCCCAAAGGTGCACTTGGCTGAGTTTAATTTGAGCTGAAACTTTTTTAACCTTTCAAATAACTTTCTGAGACTAGTAACATGATCTTCATCCTCACAAGACTTTACAATCATATCGTCTACATACATCTCAATCTCTTTGTGCATCATGTCATAGAAGAGTGTTACCATGGCCCTTTGATATGTTGCCCCTGCATTCTTTAACCCAAAAGGCATGACTTTGTAACAAAAGGTTCCTCACATGGTCACAAAAGTAATCTTTTTCATATCATCTGCAACCATTTTTATTTGGTTATACCTCAAAAAACCATCCATAAAGGAGAAAATCGAATGCTTAGCCGTGTTGTCTACCAGTGTGTCGATATGAGGTAAAAGAAAGTTGTCATTTGGTCTAGCCTTATTCAAGTCCCGATAGTCTACACACATTCATACTTTTCCATCTTTCTTAAAAATTAGGACTATATTGGCTACCAATTCTGGATACTTAGCCACTTGTAGAAAACCTACATCAAATTATTTCTTCACCTCATCTTTAATCTTTAGTAGCATTTCGGGCTTCATCCGTCTCAGTTTCTGTTGAATTGGCTTACATTCTGACTTTAAAGGTAACCTATGCTCCACTATTTCTGTGCTTAGCCCTGGCATATCCTGGTAAGACCAAGCAAATATATCTACAAATTCTTAAAGTAAGTCTGCCAATCATTGTCTATCTCCAGATGAAAGTGAAGTGCCCATTCTGACCTCTTTTTTATTTTTTTCATCTCTCAGATTCACTAAGTCCACTACCTCTTGATGAGGCTCAATTGGCTTATTCTCTTGTTCAATCATCCTCATTAGGTCCGAAAGCACAACATATTTTTCAGAATTTTCTTCATTGTCAAGTTCATCAGTGTTAATTGAATTCTCAAAGCTAACCTATTGATTGTTATCATGATTATCTTCATGTTCATTTAAAGACCTAAAAATTGAATGAAATGGGATATGTTGGCAAGATGTGCTTGGAAAGATGGAAATAATGAAGACACAAGAAAAAATGAATGAAATTGCATCCTTCTTATTTTTATTAGAAATAATAAAAGACAAATGGCCCAAATAAAAAAAGATCACCCCATAGCCTTGGGCAATAGCTATTGAGATGTTACAATTACATTGTATCAAAATCAAAAGTTAAAGGCATTTTGATGGCATTCCAATTATTGAGCTCAAAATCTGGTGGACAAAGGCGAACCCACTCCTATCTATTAAGCCCTACTTCATCTTCAACAGCATTAATAGCTAACTGGGTAAAAGTGTCTTCCACATTTTTTCTTACATCTGGGTACATGAATCCTCTAGGTCTGAAGGTTTCATACAAGTGTGGAATAAACATCAGTCTTGCTGTCCTCCTTGATGGCTTTCTTTTGACTTCTCACTCTGTCATCTCATAGCTTAGGCCTACTGTCATGAGCCAACCTTGTATAAGGCCATGATCGGGACTTAGGTTGCCATGAGCCACCCATGTATAGGGCCATGGCCGGGTAGACCCCTTGTGTTAGGAAAAGTGTCCCCATTTCAAACATTGTAACGGTTACTGGTAGCATAGCTCTAAAATCTCTAAGGCTCTTTAGGGGGGGTGAGCCAGCAGGGTATTGTTGGGCTGTCTCACTGGGTGCTATGCGAGCTTAGGCCACCCACCATGGGCTGCCCCCTGGCCCTGGTGATGGTGGGAGGTCCCGATGTATGATTCCTGATTTTAATAAAATTCACCTCGATTGAATGCCCGATTGTTGCCTCGATGCGTTTCTTTTCTTTCTCGATGTGAATGTGCCTTGTTGTGTGTATGGATGAGATTGATATTGATATATTGTGCCTTATTGGGAATGCTTGAGACTAACCATGGTTTATGGTTATTTGTTCAGATCTCGATCTATTGAGGGCTGACTTGGGTGGAAGCGCCCATTCAAGTGCCTCGCGGGCTAGTGCTTGTTGAGAGAAAGCTTAGTCCGTGACACGTGGTATCAGAGCACGGTTGAGAAGTGCTAGAGAAATGGATGAGATGGCCACAAGTGGTGGACCGGATCATCGGCAGAGAATTGAAGAACTTGAGGCCGCGGTGGCCGCAATGAAAACTCATATGGTAACAAAAGACCGAGTGAGGGAGATCGAGACAACCCAGCGAGAGTTGTCCGATACTCTCCACAATGTGAGCGAAGAGGCTAGAGATGCCTTGAACATTCTCCACAAGGAGTTTGAGGAGCTCAGGGCCCAGATGAGCATCCTACAAATGGCGGTGGCCAGTTCGGGTTCAAGCTCGACGGACAGGGGACAAAGGCCCAAAGTATCGGAGCCTCGGTGCTATGAGGGGGCAAGGGATGCTAAGGAACTTGAGAATTTCCTGTTCGACATGGAACAATACTTTCGAGCTGTACACACAAGTTCAGAGGAAGACAAGGTGACAATGGCATCGATGTATCTCGTAGGGGATGCCAAGTTGTGGTGGCGCTCCAAGTTTGTCGATGACGAGTGCTCGATTAAGACCTGGACGGATCTGAAGCATGAACTGAAAAACCAGTTTTTTCCGGAGAATGTGGATTATATGGCTCGAAGGAGACTTCGAGAGTTGGTGCAAACCGGAACGGTGCGAGAGTTCGTGAGGAACTTTTTTACCCTGATGCTAGATATTAGGGACATGTCCGAAAAGGACAAGTTATTCCATTTTATTGAGGGCCTCAAGCCGTGGGCGAGGACAGAGCTACAGAGGCAAAGAGTGCAAGATGTGACGACGGCCATGGCTGCAGCGGAACGTCTTCATGATTTTAATGATGGTTCGTTAAAACGGAAGAACCCTCCACCAACTGGCAGTAGCTCTAATCTTGAGAGTGGGGGAAAGATAACTAGGTTGGACCGACCCTTCAGTTGGGGATCAGACAGGAGGTCCTTTGGGCGAGATAGCACCCAGCCTAGGACAAACAACGCAGGGATCTTCAAGTCTAGGCAACCGCTTGCTTGCTTTCTTTGCAAGGGGCCGCATCGAGTGGCTGAGTGCCCGCACCGAGGAGCCCTTAATGCCCTTAAGGACCTCATCCAAGAGTCTGTAAAAGCGCCCTGAGAGCGTTGAAGAAGCTGAAGAGGAGCCAGCCAGGATGGGCTCAATAAGGTTCCTCAGTGCCCTTCACACCCAATTGAACACTATAAAGAAAGAGCAAAGCAGAGGCTTGATGTACGTGAACTTGACGATCAATGGGAAAGCCACCAAGGCCATGGTGGATACAGGTGCAACCGACACTTTCATCACACCAGAAGAAGCAAAAAGGTGTGGTCTTCAGATTAGTAAAGACTGTGGGCGAATGAAGGCGGTCAATTCGCCAGCCTTTGCAATCAGTGGAAGCTCGAAAAGTGTGACAACCCAATTGGGGCCATGGGAAGGGAAGGTAGACTTCACAGTCTCCCCCATGGATAACTTTGATGTCGTTCTAGGATTGGACTTCATGACGTTGGCTCAGGTGATCCCTATCCCCGCTGCTAGTTGCTTGTTGTTCTTAGGAGAACACCCATGTGTGGTGCCAGCCAATATCTTGCCAAAGAGTGGGAAGAAAATGATTTCGGCTTTGCAATTCAAGAAAGGGGTAAAGAGAGGGGAACCCTCTTTTGTGGCCATGCCAATCTACAAAGAAGGGTCGAAAGTAGAACCAATACCCAATGGCGTGAAGAAAGTGTTAGAAGAATTCAGAGAGGTGATGCCAGAGATGTTGCCCAAGGTTCTACCCCCTCGACGAGCAGTGGACCACGAAATTGAGCTACTCCCAGGGGCAAAACCCCCTGCTAGAGCCCCCTATCGCATGGCCCCGCCAGAGTTGGCCGAGCTGAGAAAACAGTTGGATGAGCTTCTACAAGCCGGGTTCATTCGACCATCAAAGGCTCCTTTTGGAGCGCCAGTGCTATTCCAGAAAAAGCATGATGGGAGCTTGCGCTTATGTGTCGACTACAGGGCTTTGAACAAAGTCACCGTAAGAAACAAATATCCTATCCCGCTCATAGCAGACTTGTTTGATCAATTGAGCGGGGCCAAGTACTTCTCCAAACTGGACCTGAGATCGGGATACCATCAGGTCAGAATCCTCGAGGGAGATGAGCCGAAGACCACCTGTGTGACACGGTATGGTGCATTTGAATTCCTTGTTATGCCTTTTGGACTAACCAATGCTCCTGCCACATTTTGTACATTGATGAATCAGGTGTTTCATGACTACCTAGACAAGTTTGTAGTCATTTATTTAGACGATATAGTGGTATATAGCTCCACGTTGGAAGAACATCAAGAACACCTGCGCCAGGTATTTCAAAGGTTACAGGACCACCAGTTATATGTAAAAAGGGAGAAGTGTGCATTCGCTCAGACCCAAATCCATTTTCTCGGTCACATTGTCGAACGTGGCCACATCCGAATGGACATGGAAAAAGTCAGGGCCATCAAAGAGTGGACGATACCGAAGAATGTTAGTGAGCTCCGCTCCTTTTTGGGACTAGCCAACTATTATAGAAGGTTTGTGGAAGGGTACTCTCGTAAGACCACGGCCCTCACGGAGCTACTGAAGAAGGAACATAAATGGTGTTGGACGAACGAGTGCCAGGAGGCCTTTGAGGGATTGAAGGATGCTATTATGAAGGATCCCATCTTAGCTCTCCCCGATATTGGAAAGCCTTTTGAAGTCCAGACGGATGCATCGGATTTTGCTATTGGAGGTGTGCTTTTACAACAACATCACCCGGTAGCATTCGAAAGTAGGAAGCTGAGTGAAGCTGAAAGGAAATACACAGCCCAGGAGAAAGAGCTCCTTGCGGTGGTTCATTGCTTGAGGACTTGGTGGCATTACTTGTTGGGTACGCACTTTGTCATGAAGACAGACAACACAGCCGTTAGCCACTTCCTTACCCAACCAAGACTCATGGTGAAACAAGCTAGGTGGCAGGAATTTTTAGCTGAGTTCGACTTTTATTTTGAGCATACCGCGGGAAAGACTAATCAAGTGGCGGATGCCCTGAGCAGGCGGCCAGAGTTAGCGGCCCTCAGAAGAATGGCCCCAATGGTGGCTAGCAGAGCCACTACAGACATCCATAAGTTGATTGGAGATCATTTAGGGAAAGACCCGCAAGCCTGTGCCATTTTGAAGCTAGTGGAAGAAGGGAAGTCCAAACATTTCTGGAAAGAAAATGGGGTCTTGTGGATCAAAGGACCTCGAGTCTTTGTGCCAAGAGCAGGAGGTCTGAGACAGATGCTAATGAGGGAGTGTCATGACACCCCATGGGCGGGACATCCGGGCTGGCAGCGCACGTTGGCGTTATTGAAACAAGGATATTATTGGCCTCAAATGCGACAAGATGTGATGGAATATACGAAGACTTGCCTCATTTGCCAACAAGACAAAGTCGAGAAGAGGAAACCTGCAGGTATGCTTGAACCTTTATCGGTACCTACCAAACCGTGGGAAAGCATCTCCCTCGATTTCATCTCGAGCCTACCCAAGGTTGGCGGTCTTGGAGCTATCTTGGTGGTGATTGATCGGTTCTCTAAGTATGCCACATTCATTCCTGCTCCCAAGTACTGTACAGCGGAGGACACAGCTCGACTATTGTTCAAACATGTGGTCAAGTATTGGGGCCTCCCCCAAAACATTGTCAGTGATAGAGATCCTAGATTCACGGGGTCCTTTTGGAGAGAACTTTTCAAGATTTTGGGGTCCCAACTCAACATCTCCTCGAGCTATCACCCTCAAACTGATGGCCAAACAGAGCGGTTCAATGGATTGTTAGAGGAATACTTGAGGCATTTTGTCCACGCCAACCAAAAGAACTGGCCCTCATTATTGGACGTTGCTCAACTCTGTTTTAATTCCAACAAAAGCTCTTCCACCAACAAGAGCCCATTTGAGGTGATCACCGGACAATTACCAAGGCTACCCCACACTTCCTTGGAACAATATGGAGGAAAGAATCCCAGAGCATTCAACCTCAGCAAGGAGTGGAAACAAAACACGGAGATCGCACAAGCCTACTTAGAGAAAACGTCAAAACGAATGAAGAAATGGGTAGACAAGGGTCGTAGAGCTCAACAATTTCAAGTTGGGGATTTGGTTCTTGTTCGATTAGTCCCTGAACAAACCAGGTTCTTGAGGAAGAGAGATCGTAGATTGGTGCGCAAGTACGAAGGTCCAATAAGGGTCCTTTCCAAAGTGGGGAATGCTTCCTACAAAATCGACCTTCCAAAGTGGATGAAGGTGCACCCAGTATTTCATGTGAGCAACTTGAAGCCATTCCATGCAGATCCTACAGATGCTGGTCGAAGAGAGCCAACCAGAGCCGCCATCACCATGAAACCACCCTCAGAGCGTCGAGTCCAAAAGATCTTAGCTGACAGGGAAACCAAGATATCTCGAAGACTAGTTCGGGAGTACTTAGTAAAGTGGGAGGGACTAGGCCTAGAAAAAACCAGCTGGGAGAGAGAGCACGACCTCCAGAGATTTCAAAGGAAGATCGAAGAATTTTAAGCCAGCAAGTCGACGAGGACGTCGTTAGAATAGGTGGGGGAGGATGTCATGAGCCAACCTTGTATAAGGCCATGACCGGGACTTAGGTTGCCATGAGCCACCCATGTATAGGGCCATGGCCGGGTAGACCTCTTGTGTTAGGAAAAGTGTCCCCATTTCAAACATTGTAACGGTTACTGGTAGCATAGCTCTAAAATCTCTAAGGCTCTTTGGGGGGGTGAGCCGGCAGGGTATTGTTGGGCTGTCTCACCGGGTGCTATGCGAGCTTAGGCCACCCACCATGGGCTGCCCCCCTGGCCCTGGTGATGGTGGGGAGGTCCCGATGTATGATTCCCGATTTTAATGAAATTCACCTCGATTGAATGCCCGATTGTTGCCTCGATGCGTTTCTTTTCTTTCTCGATGTGAATGTACCTTGTTGTGTGTATGGATGAGATTGATATTGATATATTGTGCCTTATTGGGAATGCTTGAGACTAACCATGATTTATGGTTATTTGTTCAGATCTCGATCTATTGAGGGCTGACTTGGGTGGAAGCGTCCATTCAAGTGCCTCGCGGGCTAGTGCTTGTTGAGAGAAAGCTTAGTCCGTGACACCTACCCTGTCGTTATTTTCTATTATTGTCGGAGGTTTTTTAATTCCCTGTAAGTTTTTGCCCAGCCCCAATCCCGGGTACCAACCCTTGTTGATGACTTGGCTCACCATTATCTTTGAAAAAGGCTGATTTTGAAATCTTTCACCTACAGAATTGACCAATTCAAAAGATCTATAGGAGCATTCCAATGCTTCTTCAGCAGTCTCTACATATGGAGTGTTCAATGGTTGGGTCACTAACATGTCTTCCTCCTTAACTACCACTACTAATTGACCTTCCACATTGAACTTGATCTTCTGATGTAAAGTAGAAGGCACAGCTCCTGCCATATGAATCCACGGTCTTTCTAACAAACAGCTGTAAGATGGAGAGATATCCATCACTTGAAATTTTATATTGAAGGTGTATGGCCCAATTTGTAAGGGCATCTCAATATCCCTCAAAACTTCTCTTCTGGTCTCATCAAAGGCTCTCACAATCATTTGACTATCCTTCATATGAGAGTAATCAATAGGTAGCCTTGCCAAAGTTGACATAGGCATGACATTGATAGCAAAGCCATTATCGATAAGGACTTTGACTATAATATGGCTCTTGCATTTGACTGTGATATGCAGAGCCTTGGCATTTCCTTTTCCCTCTAAAAGAATCTCATCATCGTTGAATGAAATATGATTTGGCATAACTAGGTTTCCAGCCAGGTGGTTCACATATTCAACTGACACGTTATGTGCCACGTATGCCTGATTCAACACTTTCAACAGGGCATTTCGGTGTGGCTTTGAGATCAACAGCAGTGATAATAATGAGATTCGAGCTGGCATTTTATTCAACTGTTCCACAACAGAATACTCACTATGTTTTACCAGCTTCAAGAATTCATAAACCTTTCTTTCTGATACTGGCTTCGATTGATCTTCTTCAGGTTCTATCTCAGGATTATTTCATCTTTCTCTTTCTTTAGCTTTCTCCCTTCTAGTCTTCTCTAACATTTCTGGAGTGTAACATCTCCCACTTTGAGTAATGCCTCATACACCAATTATATTGAAAGCATCGGCTTTGGAAACCTCTTCTTTCTGCCCCTGAACTACAGTGTTACAGCCATATCTCTAGGGTATAGCTTTATCATCTTTGTATGAAAAAAGAGTCGGGACTTTAAAAGTTACTGCCTGGAGAAGAGTTTATCTATGACTGACTTTGGTTTGTTCCCACACTGAATTGTCACTGGTTTTGGAAACAACTTTACAGGCCTATCAGTCATGTACACTTCAGCATTCTTCAAGCCTTTTATTTCTTCATAAATCTTCATTTGATGTGAATCCAAAAGTTTTTGCACCTCTTGGTAAAACTGCTCACAGGTCTCAATGGAATGGCCCATTGCCCCACTATGATACTTACAATTGGTGCCAGCTATATATACTTCATGATAGCTATGTGGACTTACCAGTTGTATCATGTCTGCTCTTCATAAAATATCGAACAGTTGGCGAGAGGTGTCTTAATATCTGTCATTTTCTTCTTCACATGGCGCTCCTGCTCTTCACCTATAGCATTCACATTATGATTCGACAAAGGATTGCCACTAACATTCGACGCAGTCATCCCTCTAGTATCAAAACAAATCATCCCATCCTTGATCAATCGTTGCATTTTGTGTTTCAGGGTAGTGCAATTTTTGGTAGAGTGACCAGCAATCCCATAATGGTAGTCACAATGGACGGTGGGATCATACCACTTAGGGTAAGGTGGTTTGAGGGGTTTCAATTTACTTGGAGCAATCAAATGATTGTTGTAGAGCTCCTTATATAATTTCGAATAGGTCATCAGAATTGGGTCAAAAACAGGTTTCTCACGAGTGGTTCGTTGCTCCCACGAGCCACCAATAGGGTTAGTTGGGCGATTTTAGGGTCTTGGGGTAGGTTGAATGTTAGGACTGTACATGGTATTTTGGGGTCTATGAGGGGTTTGATATGTTTGGGGATATGGTGGTTGTGTAAATTGTTGGTATGGGTGAAAAGAAGTGTTATTTACAGCGAGGTGATATGGCAGATATTCTGGTGGTGGGTAGGGTGAATAACCTCTAAGTTACTGTGTATCAAAGCTCACAGCCTGAGCTTCAGTTTTTTTTTTCTTCAGGACTTTTTTGCTAGATGCTTCATTTTTTTCTAGCTTGCCATTCTTGATGGCAGTCTCAATGATTTCTCTCGAGATTACCATATCAGTAAAATTTTTCGTTACATTTCCTATCATTTTTTCATAATATGAAGGTTTTAAAGTGCTAACAAATAGCACTGTAGTTTCTTTCTCGGTCAAAAGAGGTTGTACCTGAGAAGTAACATCCCTCCACTTCTAGGCATACTCTTTAAAAGACTTATTTGCCTTTTTCTCCAGATTCTGTAAAGATAAATAATTAGGGGCCAAATCGATGATATGTCGATATTGACTGATAAAGTCATGTGGCATATCGCTCCAAGAGTGAATGCGAGTTCTATCCAGCTGAACATACCATCTAGCCGCAGAGCCAATAAGACTGTTTTGGAAAACATGCATCAAGAGTTTTTCATCATGCGCATGAGCTGCCATCTTCCTGCAATACATGGTGATGTGGGTTTTAGGGCATTTTGTACCGTCAAATTTTTTAAATTTCGGTATTTTAAACTTATGAGGAATAACCACATCAGGAACTAGGCAGAGTCCAGTAGCATCAACTGACCCATAAAAGCTAAATTCTTCCATAGCCCACAGCCTTTGCTCTAGCATGCTAATCTTGGAGCTTTCCTGAACTTCCACTCTTATCTTTTCTTTTTCCTTCTCCTTTAAATCATCTAAATCAGGAATTGGTTCTGCTACCTTTTCAGTGAAGACAGAATTTACATAACTATTATACTGCTCTGGGTTGGAAGTTGATGGCATTCCAGGATATGTTGGATATACGAAATGTTGTGGCGGGACCTCTTGAGCAGATTGGGCTTGAGGTGGGCCGAAACCTGAAAGATATAAAGGGTCAGCCACTTCTTGTAATGGGGGAACTTGCTGGCTTGTATTTTTTTCAACTTCTTTTCTTTTATTCATATTATTAAGAGCCTCTAGAATTTTGCTTAGCTCACTTTCAATCTTCTCCTGTGTTTTTCTATCTTTTCAAATCTATGAGAATTTTTCTGCTCCATTTACCTCGTTCTGGATCTTATGTTCTATCGATAGGTAGGGTTTTCGCTAGATGGAGCTATTCTGGAACCTTGAGTATCATATCTTAAAATTAGTAAATTTGTATGATCATCACATGGTTACTTTGTTAAGTATAATGAATGAGAATGCAATGAATGAAAAATGCATGTATGCAAAGAACATTTGCCTTAAAATGGTATTCAACTAAAAAAATTTCATTTATTCCAAAAAAACTTTGATCTACATAGCCATAAAATTGTTTGATCTGTTCATATTGGGCCTTGGCTTCTTCTATGAAGTTCAATAGACGCTGTCCATGTTCTCCTACTGGGGTCACCATTTGTCTCACTACCTCTGCCTCTTCCACCATCTCTCTTGCCTTACATACCCCTTTATGGATTTGGGTTGTTAAGTGCTTAATGTATTTCTACCTTCCTAAGTTTTCTCTTTTATCACACCAGACTTGGTATGATAATTCTCTATGTTCTCTAACCAATGCAGCGATGTGTTCTTTGTTCATCCAACTTTTAACTTAGCTTGCTCAAATAACTATTTAGCATGTTAATTTTTGCCTGTGCTTTGGTGCTTTCTTCTTCTAATTCAGTGTACTCTTGCTTCAATCTTGTATTTTTCTCAGTCAGCTCGATAATAGTTATCTCTTTGGCTCTTTCTCTCACACATATCCTCTTATGCTCCTGGTGTAACTTTGCTAGATCTTCAGTAGCTATATCACGTTCTCTAGCAATCTTATGAACTTTAACTTCATAACTTTCGGCTCTACCTTTCCACTGGGTTTTTTCTTCTTGAAGTTCCTGAATCTCTTTCTTTAACTTGATCTTCTCAAACTCAAATTCTTTTGTTGCCAGCTCTAACTTTGATGGTGTCTCTTCAAGTTTTTCTTCTGTTGGTGGTTGAGAGATTTCATAAGTGAATACCATTTCTTGTCTCCTCTTTGTTCTCTAAACCAAGTAACCTGGGGTGACTTTTTCAGTGAATGGTCCAGGACTCACTCTTTGGGGATTTTTCCATGCTTTAATCATCTCATTCATTTTTTGAAATGCTTTAGGCTCACTGTAAGAGAAATCTAAATGATGGAGCTCATAAGTCATAGGAATAAACTGTTCTCCCCCTAATTGCCTTCTCACTAGGAGTGGTGCATAATTCGTCACTCCCATAAACCCAAAAGTGGAACCACTGTATTATCCCCACATTGGTATAACATAGGCTCACGATTCATCCATGGGGCCAACCATCTCATCTTGGCGCTTTCCAACTTTTGTAAGAAAGTTATCCATTCTTGTTTAGACTTTCACTTTGACCACCCACTTTCACAGAATTTCTTGATCGAAAAATGATTACGGATATAAAGTTTCGAGAAAGCACCATTTTCTTGTTCAAAATGGCTTTTCATCCACAAGTGCAATAACTGTATGCATCTTATGAAGCGTCCTCCATTCCGACGACAATAACTCAAAGATCTGATAGTCTCTGCTAATATTACCATTGAAAGATTACAGCCATTGATCACACTTTCGAAGAAATCAACCACCGCTATCTCAATATGTCCCAAAACCTTTGGAAAGATCACTAGTCCGTATATAGCCAAGGTAAATATGTCTAACCCCCGTTCTTCATTGGCATGTTGCATCAAAAACTCATGAAAGAACTTTCAAGGTAGGCAAACCTGTTCTTGTTTCTTCTTTGTATGAGAATCCATAACTTTCTTGTCTATCCCCATGAGTTGAGCCAGACTTTTACGAAATCCTGACTTATGCTTTTTGACATATATCTTGTCAAGAGTCTTGAAATGTAAGCTCAACAAGACCGAATATTCTTTGATGGTGAGAGTCATATCAGCTTCATTAAAGATGAAACATCTGTATGCAGGATCTCAAAATTATGTTACAGCTCTAATTAGTTGATCATTAACAACCACTGCTAGAAGGTGTGCTATATGCTCATGTTTCTGGCAAAATTGCTCTTGTCTTGACGGACTCATCTTCTTTCAGATATCAACCAAATCCTCTAAATTATTTTATTTGAAGAGGATAGATGTTTCTTGAGATAGAGTAGAATCATACCCAATTGGCAAGCAATCTTTCATCTTCAGTTGAGTCTTTTTTGACTGGGCCCTTACTTCATTGGGTGTCCCACGGGGTGCTAATACTGATGAAGAACAAACTAAGCGTTCATTGGCGTCCATGAAAAAATTTGTTGAAGACCATTTTTTCAAGCAAATGTTCTTTATGCAACTTTATGATATGTGTATGAACCAATGCAAAAGAATAAGAAAACGGTTAGTATACCCAGAAAAAGAATAAATAACTAAGTAAATTTAAACATCACACAAAGTAAAAGGGATGAATCCTATGCTTTTGGTCAATTCTAAAAGGGAAGAGTGATGGCTCTATCTATAGGTTAGGCACTCTTAAGGTTCACTATATGCAGTTTTAAGGTCAAAGTCTAAAGGTCCTCAAATTATTCCTTACATCTTTGTCCATTACAGACTAGTAAGGCACCCTAATCCTTACCTATTATAGGTTACAAGCGAAAAATGTTCAATTTGAGTGGGAGTATTTCGCTAGCCACTGCGGAGGTATTAGACCTCACGAAAGCAATAGATACTTTACTCCCTCTTAGAGGGACGGAGCTCGGGTGTAGAGCTCATGTTATGCACATGCACATGAATGACATAATTAACAAGGTAAATAAAACATGAATGAATAATAACACATATATACAAAAAGGTTCAATTTTATTAGGCTTCTGGATAACACAAATTATTTGCTGGCCTGACTCTCAAATTCTCTAGTAGAGTCGCCAAGTTATCATAACGTCTAGATCCGGAAATCTATTACTAGACATTGACTTTTAGGGAGTCACCACCAATCTTTTTTATCTAGGTGCGATTGGCCACCTGAAGAATCTGTCCTTTGAGGGAACACCTAAGTTTAAGGGTCCCTAAAAGAATAAGTTCAGGTCTACTAACCAAAATAGGGTTCGAGAATTCGGTTACGTGTGAGGAAGGTTATAGCACCCTCACAACGCCCATCAAAAGATGGTACCAGCTAAAATTTATGTTATCCAATGAACCTTAAAATTTTACCGAGTAATTAATTATTGAAAATTATTCTCAATTGACTCTAATACTTTTAGCAGAAAATTGAGAAAATTCCCTCACTAAGAGTATGCAAGAAAAACTACTGTTTCACTTACAAAGGCTTCGTCGTCGGATTATTTAAAGAAAAATCAAAATCAAAATCAAAATCAAAATCAAATTAAAAAGGAAGGAAAGGATGATTGTTCTTGTGTAGGGAAAATTGATACTTTCAACTTTTCCCTAAAAATTGATTTTTTGAAATTTATTTTTTAAGGAAAATTGATACTTTCAACTTTTCCCCAAAAAAATTTTTTTTTTTGAAAATTTTGATTTTCAAGGAAAATTGATACTTTCAACTTTTCTCCAAAAATATTTTTTTTTATTTTTATTTAAAGAAAATTGAATAATAAAACAAAATAAAAATGAAAATAAAAAAATAAAATAAAAAAAAGTAAAACAAAAATAAAAATAAAATAAAGATAAAAAGAATATTAAATAAACCTAATCTAATAAATAAAAAAATAAAAAAAAAACTGAAGCGGCTCAGTGTACGGCTCGACTCGGCTCGGCTCAAGGAAGAGAAAACGGCTCGGAGAAGCGGCTTGAAATCTCGACTCGGCTCGGAGGGGGAGACACGCACGGGTCAGAAAGAGGGTCGAAGCTCGGGTCGGATTGGATCTCGACAAAATACGCGGATCCTTTGGGTCACTTAAGGCAAAAACGACGTCGTTTTGGGAAGGTATATAAGGCTCTTCTCTCTGTTTTTCGACAGAAAGCTCCTTCCCCTCTCTCTCTCTTCTTTTTTTTCTCTCGCTTCTCTCTAAATAGCTGAAGAAGTCCAGTTGAAGATTTATCGGATTCTGAGATTTTTCATCGAAATCCGAGTTTTTTGTCGGAAGTTCGTCGGTTTCTGGGATTCTTCGTCGAAAATTGGGCAGCTCGCCGGAAACTTCAAGGTTGGCTGAAATTTTCACTGAAAAATGTAACTTTCGTCGAAAAATTCAATCGAAATCTGAAATTTTCCAAAAATTCCCAGAAAAAAGTGCCAAAAATCTTCAAAAAATTTATGCTAATTTCCAGAATCCTTCTAAACCTTTTCTTAGCTTTTTATATGCCCCTTTTCTCCCAAATCAGTAGCTTTGCTCACTGTTTTTTCTGTGTATCCTGTTCTGTTCCAGAGGGTCCTTTTTATAGGGATTGATCAAGAGTTTCTAATCAATCTCAATTCCTCTTTGGACGGAGATTCAATCTTTGATCCAATCTGGACTCTTCTGATTGAATCTCAATCCAATCTTCAGCCAAGTAAATAAAAAAATATATGAAAAATACAAAAAATTAAAAAAAAGATAAATCAAGAAAATTAACAAATAATTAAAATTAAATAACAGATAATACATAATCTGATATACATAAATATTAACAAGATAAAAAATAATAATAAAGATATCTACATATTAATAAATACATAAATACCTAAAAATATATATATAAAATAATAAAAATAAAAATAAAAATAAAAATAGAAATAAAATAAAATAAAATGTAAAATACAATAAAAATAAAAATAAGAATAAAATAAAGAAAAAAAATGGACTTATCCATTTGGACCAGGCCCAATTGATTCGGGCCTGGATCAAATTGGGTGTCTACAATATTGATCCTCGGTGTGGTATGGAGTCAATTAAAGGACTTAAATTTCAAGAAGAAGTTAGCATTAGTTCTGGTCAAAAAGTTTTTGAGCTTTATACTCCACCCTTGCCAATTCTTAGCTTTTGTGAAGATCTAATACATGAATTGAAATTAAACGAGGTGGATAAGCGTGTTGATGATATTTGTTTAGTTGAAAACTTGCTTGAACCTTTAGAAATAGCTTTTGTTAAGCCTAGTGAAAAAGATGAAGACACATCATCCATTGCACTTATTTTGACTATACCACTTATAGAAGAGCCTTTAGCTTTAGAAACCAAAACGATACTTTTCATGGCAATACCACTTTCACTGGTATTGAAGTAAATGCCAACATATCTTAGCCTATGTAGGAATATACTTGGAACATCTTATAAAGATGAGTAATAAATTAACCGCTACAAAACACCAGCACCATTTTGTTCTTATTAATTAAAATAATTTATTTCCTATTAATTGGCATGTGGTAAAAAGAAAGAAAATCAAATAGGTGGGCACTAATATTAAGTGTAAGCTAATCATTTAACCCTAATGGAAAGTGGTCGAGCTATAGATATTAACTAAAGCATTGCTTGGAGGCAATCCAAGTTTTACTTTTAAGATAAAGTTTAAATTTTCTTTTTTTTTTATTTGTTTGTTTTGTTTTTGTTTTTAGGAATGATAACTTAAAGAAACTTGGAACAAGGAAAGCAAAATCGAAAGTTAGGAGTAAGGGTAATGTGCAGATTTAGATATTCAAGGTTACCAAGATTCAACCATGCATGAATAGTGGAGTTTCTCTGTTTATTTTTAATACTTACTTATTCTATTCCTATATATTGAGAACAATATGTTACTTAAATTGGCAAGAGAGAAAATTTATGCAAAAATTTTCCAAAAATAATTCAAATTTTTTGTTACTATGCTTCAATTACTTGCTTTGAATCATTATATTACCTCATTTGAATTATTTTCTCATAATCCAATGATAGAAACTTGATTGACTCTAATTATAACTTTTAAAAAAGAATGAATATAGTGATAGCATAAGAAAAATATTTTTAATCTATTTCTTTGTGATTGTGATATTTTCAATTTTTTGAGCACTTAATCTTGATTATTAATATGCAAGCATGTTTAGAAAAGGATTATGTGATTGCAAGATTGCATTGAATTTTGAAGTATGTTATTATTCTATAATTTACTTAATTATCATTTGAGGCAAAATCCTAAACTAAATTTAACTAGGGAAATGATTGAGCTCTTTAAGCTAACCCTTATAATGTTTGTCCTTAGTTACCCCTTTTGAACTTTATATTATCTTTCTTTGTTTTCACATACATGAAATAGCCTAGCCGTTTAATTCTATTTTATCTATCTTTGTACCATATCTTATGTGCATATAGATCAATTTAAAATCAATTTAGAGAGCTATGCATATTGGAAAGGAAGGGGGAGTTTTAAAAGAAAATGGTGAAAACATTTTGTAACAATCTAATTGAGCAAGTAAAACAAATAAAACATGCTCGGACATAAGCATTCTGTTTTGGGGGAAGTTGAAAAGAAAAAAAAGAGTTGTTGCAGGAGAAAAGAAAAGAAAGAAAGAAGAACTCAAGTTTGGGGGTGTGATATTTTCCTTGAAAGCTCTAAATTAAAATAAAAAAATCCTTAATAATGCATGGGTTATTGAGCTTAAAATTTTTCTTTATCCTATCTTGATTTTAGCCTGATATTACAACATTAATAAAGACCTATTGATCTTTGGTTAAGTGTGGCTACCTTAGTGGCAAGAGATGTGAAAAAGCAAGCATATGAAATTTGATCATGCTTTGAGGTGATATGTTGATTTCAAGTTTGCATAATCTCAACCAAATGCCTAGTGTTTATATGAGATAGATATATCACACACACATGAAAATTTGCTATTGTGATGATGCTTATTCTTGAATGATTCTTATGTTTGAACTAGGTTTATGATTTCCTCTAAGTTATATTCATTATGCAATTTTTGAAAAACCTATGAGAATTTGATTATTGGAAGCTTATATTTTTTATTTCTAGCATGTTTATCTTGTTTAGTAAAGTTTTATTTTGCTTGAGGATAAGCAAAAGTTCAAGATTGGATTTTTATAACTCTATAAAATATAGTTAGTTTTAGTACTTAATTACATAAATTTTGCTTAGTTCTTGGCAAAATAACTTAATTTTCATCTTTAATATGCTGAATTTGATAATGTGCAGAAAAAGTTCAACTGAAAGTTGTGACTTGATGAATTCTTGATGATTTGGACAAAATTTTGAATGAAAATGCAAAATTGGTGCAAAATTATGATGTTGCACCTCAATGATTGAAAATTAAATGAGTCTTGAAGTTAAATTCATGAATTCATGCAATAACAAGAAAAGGCATGTTTGGATATACAAGAAAAATATTTAAATTTCTAAGATTATATTACAAGTCCATGGAGTTCTATGTAGACGTGTATACATGAGATCATTATGGTTGACATGACAACAAGTCCAATCTCATTGGTTAATAGATATGGCAAAGACTCTTGTATGGCATGATAACATGGGAAAAAAAGGATTAAAAGTCATAGTTTTAGAGTTTGACTTTTCAAGAACTCTGTAAGAAGAGTCAAAGTTAAGAAAGCTAAGGACTTAAATTTGACTAGGTGCTACTTGACCTTATCAATTGCTAGAAATTTATATCACTTCAAGAAAAAGTTAAGATAGCACTTTGATAATGAATTCAACCAAGATTTAGTCTATATATATTTGAATTCAACCAAAATTCAGTACATATACATTTTTTAAAAAAGTTTCACTTTAATTAAAAACAAGAAGACTTCAAGATCATAAGAATTCAAGGCTACTAAACTAGATTAGGACTCTTGGTAATCATTTTCTATAAATACTTAGTTTTAGGCTATAGAAAAAAAAAAGTTTGGGGAAACAACCCAAACTAAGTAGTTCTTAGTTTTATTTTATTTTCTTATTCTTTACTTTTCATGTTTTTAAGCTTTATTTAAGTTATTTTAAATTTATGCAAAGTTTTAATTTAAGTTTTCTTTTCAATTCAAGTTTAAAGCTTTTTTAATTTAAGTTCTTATTTTCTATGCATCTTAAATTTGTTGCTATAATTTAAAATTCAGTTGTTTAATATAAATGAAGTTATTTACATATTGGTTTTACTTTAAGTTTTTAAACTACATTTTATCTTTAAAGTTGATTTAGTTTGATGCATTCTAAAATTCGGTTTTCTCAATATAACTAAAGGCACACAATTTCAATATTTAGTTCTCTTTAATGATCGTGGAAATGATTTTTACTTATTATTTTATTACATAATTATAATTTTACATACTTTCAAATATGCACTCATTAGTCTCAAAAAAAAGTTAGCATCTAAAAATTTTTTGTTAAATATATAAAATGAAAGAAAAAAATAGAAAAAGAAAAGAAAAAACACTTGATATACCTTTTTTATTAAGAGGATCCCACACAAAAAATATTTTTAAAAATCTTTATTAAATAATTTTAAAAGTAGAAAAAAAATAAAAAGCAAAAAAGAAGTTTGGAGTAAGTAAATTCCACATATAAAAAATAAAAATCTTTAAAAATATTTTTTAATAATTTAAAAAAAATTAAATATTAAAAAAAACAAAAATAAAAATAAAAATAAATAGTAAAAAAAAAAATGACACATGGTGCCAACAGTATTCGTGCATCTACACAGTTCACGTACAGGATTATTATTGAAAAGCATTACATTGGTCTACGGAGGTAATATCATAAATTATATTTGATTTTTTTTTTATGTGCAAAATTGGTTTGATGCCTCCAAATTTTAAATAAATTATATATAATTTGATGTCTCCGTCCCAAAAGTACCTTTCTTAACTGAGTTTTAACGATGAAATTTTTAAAAAATAGGCTTCAAAAAATTTAAATGAAGAAAATTTCAAACATATTTTTATAAAAATTTATTTTAATAAATATTTAAAATATCAACGACGGATGTTGAAAAAGTTTGAATATAAAAAAGTTAAGGTAAACGTTATTTGTGAGATAGAAAAAGCAATTAAATGAAAAATGTTTGATTCATTAGGGAAGAAAAAATAATTTGAAAATCACACCTCAAATTCATAATTTTTATTCTCATGTCAATTATGCGAAAAAGCTTAAGAAAAAAAGTAAGATTAAATGTTCAAAAAGAGATAAAATCCTGTAAACATTAAATGTTTAAAATATTTGTCTAATTATTTATCGTCTCAAATAAATTTTAAAAAATGTCATACACAATAAATAAAAATTTTTAAACCTTACAAATTTTTACAAAACCATGTCAAAAAGTTATATCGTGTATTTTTTTAATTGTATTAGTTTATTATTTTGTAAAATATATAACATTCCAGTTTAAGGCATCAAATCAAACTCAAAAAATAAATAAATAAATAAATAAATCCATCCATATGGTTTAATTATTGCCTTCACTTTTTTTACCATAAAATGAATAAAATCATCGACAGTTTGGGATTTTTATCCCCATCTTCATTTTTTATTTTTTATATTATATCATTCTTGATCGTTATATTCAACAAGTGTTTCAAACATATTTATATTTTTATTTCGTTGATATTTAATAAATATAAATAATACTTTTACTTTCAAAATTTTTTTAAAAAATAAGAAATAAAATTTATTTTTTTAGTTCTTTTATTATTTTATCTTGAACATTTACATAATTTTTATAAATAAATATGAATATATATTTTTAAATAAAAATATATTAATTTTAATTATTTAAAATAAAAACTTTATTTAGCAAATTAAAATTTTTTTATTAAATATATATAAAATATGAATATAAACACAAAACAAATTTTATATTATCCGTTATTTAATAAAAATTTAAAATAATATTTATTCATCTCTATTTTCAAATTTTAATTTTTTTTATTCGAATAAAAAATTAAATTTTAATCAATTTTGGACAAGACTCACGTTCATGTGAGCAATTAAAATTCATTTATCATGAAAGGACAATGACACAGACACAACAGCAGGTTTCAACTTTCAAGACAGCTCCTACTTCAAAGTTCGAAGTTCAAACAATGATGTCCAGAGACGGCAGAGCTTCCCCTCTTGTCCATCAATGTCTGGGAAATTTCAACATCCGGTAAGCACAAAAAATAATAGTCAAAATGCTGCTGATACGAACATGAGGCTGAGCTTTATTGGTTTATACCCGATGATACACAACACATCCAAAATTTAAATATTAATACTTGCAATTTCTTTATATATTTTAAAAGTTAGGACCTGCTTTGTAAAAACAAAAAAACCTGCTGCTGATACCCAGCTGTATACAAAGGATAGAGAAAGGCAAAAACACGACAATTTTCTATGTTCTTGTTTGTGTAAGAAATTTTCCATCCGTTTTGAGCATGCTTTGAAAATCTGATGGACTGATACGACCAACTAAACTTGGATGCTTTGTCAACAAATGTAAATCAAAAGGAAGAAATGGCAACATCTGATATATAAAACTAAAACGTTGATCGACATGCCAACAGCTGATATATAAAAGATAAACGATATGCCTAAACGTTGATCGATACTTGGGACAACTGCATACAAAAACGGGTCTGCATGACACCATCATATAAATTTTCAGTCCTCGATTTGAATAAAAAAAAATCCAAGAAAAATCACTCGGCAGTGACATTCCTTTGTGATACATTGAAGAGGTCACTGAAAATTATATAAAACTAGGGCAGACTGGTCCCTTGGATAGGCCAAGTCGAACTTCCATGCTATGGTGCAAGTCCAGCGGCCGTACAGTCTCAGAGTCTCGAGGATCTGCAATCAACATAAAAAATTTTAAATTATTACTATGTATAACATTAACCTAAACCATACACTTTTCCATGCATTATCCAACTTGATGACTCCCTGCAACTCGATCTTTAAAGGACCAAACATGATATACGACATTCCAAGTTCCTAACAGAAAATGAATTGCCATTTATTCGACTCAAACAACATGCACTCAGTGCAAATATTACCAATTGTCAAGTAAGCACACTGGAATTAAGAAATCAGACCTAATCAGCAGAATGAATAGTAGATGGTAATGTGGAAACTGTATCCATAAGAAATGGTAATAAAATTTTGAAAAGAAACACATAAAAATTTCTCAATTTTCAAATATATTTTATTTATAAATTCAGCTGGGATTTTTTTTTTAGGAAAAAAGGGGAACCAGATTTATTTCTTTTCAAAAAGCACACCTTAGGAGCAAAGGAGTTGAAGGCAAATGACAAAAGTAAACGTAGGAAAAAGAAAATGATTTTGAATGCTTATTCTGACACTAAATGGCTGTTAGAAAACATTTCAACATCTCATCCATAATAAATTGAAACCTAATGACTTGGAAAAGAAAAGGCACTAACATAATAACAGAACTCCAAACATGAGATTGAACTGACCTTCCTCAAGTCTTTCACTGATGGAAATTGGACAGTAAGTAGTGAGTTGAAAAGATTACCAAGTACCAAACAATGATGTTGACAAATAGTAAATTTAAAAAGAAAGCTCAAGCAAACATTAGCAAGGGACAAATCTGTACAACAAAATTCACAAAAAATGTATTTATTTTGTATTTAGTGTGTATTGTTATACCATTCAGATAATCCTCGAAGCCAAAATCATCTAATGTTCCTGTCAATGCTTCCAAACCTAGCATTGAAGATGGGAGCAATGGCCTCTGGAACCTGCATAATTTTCAAAAAACATACACAAAGATATTTAGTGAGTTCTGAATAGATTCTTGCAAAAGTAAAGATATCATACATCAATCTAGGGAGAATTAGCCATATTAGTCACTTTTCTTCTAATCTGCCTGGTTCAAAGCCATGCATTCTCTAAAACAATAAAAATAAAATCCATTTACTATTTAAATTGATATTATGACATACAAAACTTCCTAAAAGGAAGAATAAGAGTAGATAGTATGGAACAACACTTGCTAGATTTCTGTTTTACAAGATTGTCTATAGGAAAACACATTCTATATAGGCTGTTACAGTCATTGAAGCAAAACAGCAAAACACATATACACCTATATGAGCAGAGTTCTTAAAATTCTTCCTATTTCAAATAGATGCATAGATCTTTTAGAATAAAAACCATAATACTAGACCATTTCATACACAACACGGTGGAAAGAAAGATCTTCAAGAAAAAATTTCCGGCAAACTACAATCATTAGTAACGAAAAAAATCCGAGTGCCTTAACCAATTTCAAAATTTTGGGTATGACAAGAAGATCTGCACTTCTTCAATATAAGCGTTCTCTTCATCATTTGGTCAAAATCTTAAACCTTGCAGGACTATGGAGACACATTACAATTAAGAAAAAGTGAAAAAAAAAAAAAAGAAATTCAAAGGTGTTTTCTCACTAAAACCAGTGTTTGATTAAAAAAGTGAATGAGTTTTTTAGTTGCATACCATTTTCAGAAGCAACTAACCAGAAAGATTTCTTACCAAATAGGATTTCAACCCCAACTCTCTTCTCTCTGAACAAAGAGACTATAAAAAGAACAAAGCAAACAAACAGCAAATATCTAAACAGTTCTGCATCTTCTTTTATGCCCTATCAAGGTCATAGAGGCAGACTTAGGTGGAAGCTTCCAAAACAATAGCAATCCTTCATACAAATTGTTCTTTGCTTCCAAAGAACAACCTCCCAGTCACCACAAAGCACCTATGATCTTTCATTTATCCTCCAAAATAAAACATAACAAGAAATCATTCAAACTAAAGTTCATTTAAATGTACGTCTAATCCTTTGCATGACTTCTGTACAATAAAAACAGAACCAGATAATCACTCAAACTATAGTAATTCAAATGTAACATAATCCATCTGTTTCAGTACCATAAAATGCAAGCAACTAAAATGTTCACCTTGCTCCATTGAAATAGAAAACATTCCCATGAAATACATGCAAAAGAGATATCACAACCAGCTGATATGTCAGCATTAGGATGAAACGTTACTCAGTTTCTCAAACATCACCTGACACTAGAATCTTTTGAGGTCCCCAATCTTTATTTTAAAAACCTTGTCCAATTTCTTCATCAAAATATCTAGCATTCTTGTCTATAAAATCTCACATAATAGTCCATAACCAATAGGCTGTATAATTTAAAAAGGTTGACTGATAAGGAATCACAAAAGATATGAAGCCTGTGTCAACCTACATTTGACCTCTCTTATTGTCTCAACTCTCAAATTAATGTTCTTGCAATTCATATAGCATGGATGTTCCTCCATGACGATCATGACTATATCTTCCCAACTTTCAGATCAGTCATTCTTCTCCAACCCAGACCTATATTAGACTCCCTACCCTTCTTTTACCACAATAGACTAAAATGGTCAGAATCTACAACAAAAATAATGCTTGCTATTACTCTTGCTCACAGGGGCAATAGAAGCTAGTTGACAAAACCTTTTTTTCATAATTATTCCAGTTATTTATTCGTATCATCCTGCAACTTTCCATGTTTATGCTAGATAATCAAAAGACAGTCTTAAAGAGCTCATATAATAATTTCATCAGGGAAGACAAAATCCCAAGTACTCAGACAAGTCTAGAGCAATTTTTTTGCCAAACATCAACAGCTGAAAATTGGGCTGAAAACGAGTAATAATTCATGATAAAGATCAAAAACTTTGAGGTGATACCGCGAGAGAATTTGCCTATCGAGATCCATTTTGAGTGGCAATGCTGTTCCATAAGTATTGGCCAGGACTTTTCTCTTCATCTCCTCCTGTGTTTTTTTTGCCTAAAAAATGAAAAAAAAAAAAACCATAAAAAATAGTATTCAATACCTATTATAAAATTTAAAGCAAAAAAACCCACCGATAAAACCATCTTTAATTTCAGAAGAATCACCTACCTTCTATTTTCATTTTCAGTAATGAAAAACCCTAAAAATATATAATTTTTAATTTTATATAGTAAAACAACTATACCATATAAACACACACACAAACAAAAGAATTATATTGACTCTAATATCCCATCTTGTATTTTCTCGTAAAAAAGAAAAAAGGGGAGGAGGAGAAATTACAGATTCGTAAGCAGATTGAAGCGGGTGAGATCCGATGAAGTCGCTCTTAACACCGTGGAGACCGAATCGAAGAGCGTCGGTTTGGATTCCTCCGATTTCGTGCTGAATCGTCTTGGATGCCTCCATTTTTCTCTCTTCTTTTTTCCTTTTCTTCTTCTTCTTTGGTTTTTTTATAGATTGTTCCTTTGAACAGAGCGTATCTTTGCGAGCATGAAAGGGGGAAGAAAGATAGAGCTGCTATAGTAACTAACGATCACGTCGTATTTACTCTTTTAACGAAACGAGGTCGTTTCTAATTGTTTAAGTACCGGCAATCCAATTAAGCCCAATTCTGGTATTCGGTTGGGCTATTAGAAATCTACCACTTGCGCACCGATGCATTTTTTTTTTTATTTACTGACGTAAGTATTCAACAACATTTTTTCAAAAAAGAGTGACTCAAATCCTATTCCTAGAGTACAAGATTAATTAATTAAGTGAAATATTTGATGTTTTAAAAATAAAAGTGTAAAAAAAAAAAAAACTTACATTAGAAAAAATTAATTACATTATTGGCAAATTTTCAAAAGAATTTGAAAAAGTACTGATATTATCCGATGCATCTTGAATATGTGTCAGGCAAGGATAAAAAAGGTCAAATTGTAGGGTCAATCTTGAACTTTGATCAAATGGTGAAATTGGTTTCTCTATCATATACCATTCAAATTAGATCCCTTTACATCAAATAATTATCAAATTTAATAAAATTATTAATGGGTTAAATTAACTTTTTTGTTCAAAATGCTAACATGATATTTGACTTTTCTTATGTGATTTTTCTATATGCCTTGACCGTTGACTTTATGAAACAAACTTTTTTGTCCACCACGTTAGAAAATGTTGAAATGGCAATTTTTTGCCACGTATAAAAATTTTTTCCATGTCAGCTTTTCTTTTTTCCCTTTTTTTCTTTTTCCACTATGGTTTTTTTTTCTCTCATTTTTTTCCATTACTTTCTCCAATATCTAAAGATCCTTTACAATTTCATACAACCTAATAGAAACAAAATTTTAATTTCCTCTATTTTTCATTTTTTTTAAAGAGTTTTGAAGAAATTGAATGAAAATTTTGCATGCTTTTCAAAAATTTTGAAAATGAGTTTAGGTTCTGTGATTTTGGTAGACCATAACAAAAACAAACCCTTAATCTTGAAATTTGGGTTGCAAGGGTTCATTTTATTTTAAAGGTCGCAAGGTTAAGTGAGTTATTTGCAATGGTTACATTAGATCTAAACTTAAACAACTTAAAAACATTCTCAAGAAATCTGAAAATGTCTAATATAAAAAACAAGTTGGGTAAGTTTTTTAATTATAATTTGACAACAAAAATATGGATTTTGTTCATTTATTGACACATTGAGAAATTCACTAATTTCTATTTCCAATAATGAAAATAGCAAATAAGGGTTTTATTCATCATTATATGGGGTTTTTTTCAAAATTATTATAATAGTGATTGATTTATTATTAAATATTTTTTTCGTACTTTAGGACAGACAACCTTAACTTATAATTATGAAGGTGATCATGTTTGTTGTTGGTGTGGACTAAAAACTCCATCAATTATATCAACTAGTGATAACAATATTGGAAGAAGATTTTTTTTTCTTAGATAAACTATCAGTTAATAATCAATGATACTTGATTTTATTGTGATGGAATGAAATGAATGGTTTTGCTGTAAGGAACTATTAAGCAACTTAGGAAAGCTATTTGGTTTTGTAACTTTATTTGTTAGGGCTACTTTTGATTTGCTTAGTTGAATGGAATGAATGTAATTTGTTGGTTTTACATGTTAGGACAACTTATGAATGTTTTACATGTCAAAACAGCTTATGATAGCTTATGAATAGAATTTTTTGGTTGTATGTAGGTTAAACGTTATAGATTTTTCTTTGGCATGAAGTGCAATTGGATAAAGAACATGTAAAAGTAGTTATAATTGATTTAAGAGATGCTAATAAATATTTGAATAGAGATAATTTCATATTGATAGAGAATAACAAAACATTGAAAAGAATGATGGTGGAATTAAGGAGTCAAGATGGATACGCAAGGCAAATACCTTCCTAAATCATCACTAAAGACTTATTGGATGAAATTGTTGCATTGAAAGCTAAATTTGAAGTTCTTCAAGAATAAATGAAGAATGCTAAGGTTGATGGAAGCATGAAAAAAGAAATTGTATAAATATGCTTTGATATTTAATTAGTTAATATTGTTTTTTAGTATTAGGACATAACAATGACGATATAAGAAAAAAAAAATGAGTGGTTAGGTTTATCATAATAGTTGTATAGTTTGTACAAGAATGTAAGATTGATAATATGTTATATGACCATAATGGTTGTTTTTAGGTATATATTTTATTTTTTAGTGTTTACTATGTTTTTTTTTTTTTTTGGTCAATAAACGTATACTATTTTTAGTAACCATAATATAAGTGAATTGACAAACTTAATTAGCACTAAAGCATAATAAAGATTAAAAAAAACTATGAAAATTGATAATTTTATTTTAAATCCTTATTAAATTGTCACAAGTTGCAAACAATACTATACAAAAAAAATTCCATCACCATCTAGCACATGTTACACAAAAATTTTTCAAGATCATTCATAATCATCCAACCCTAAGAAAAATACATAATTGTCTTTTGATAAAACAAAAAACCCTAACAGCTCTCATTATGCATCAACTTTTTCTTTTCCTTATCTAGATGTAATTGCAATATTTTTTTGTATTGAATTTGGTATAGACAACCCTGGAATAGATTTTCTTTAGATAACTGACTTGGTTCTTTATGTTTTGACATTTTATCAAGATTTTGATTCCTATGTGCCTAATAATAAGAAAAGAAACAAGATTAAATGACTATAAAATAATAATAATAATAATATTGAACACTTGTAATTAATTTGCATTAAATTAGTTATCAATAATTGATTTTTTGGTAATGCATTAAGTAGACATCTTCACTCTCTTTCGAACAATTGTCTCGTCAAGCTTACCAAGCACTTGAATTAAACAATTCATACCAGTGTTATCTATCATTCTCTTATTCTTTAGGCTTTAAGAGTGAAAATAGAATTAAATTATTACTTACATTAAGAATACATATTCACTGTTAGGGTTTTGGTATAAACCAATTCTTTCTTAATATGGTCATTTTTTTTTTTTGCTTCTTTTAGAAGGGTCAATGGTCTATTTAATGACCAACACACTTTGTTTTAGATTTATAGATTCATAAAAAGTGAAACCCTAATTGACAAAGTTAACATAATATAAAAAATACCTTGTTGTTAGTAGATAAAAAAGCATAGAGTTTTTCTTGGATTTTTTTTGCACTAGGTCTAGAACGTTGACAAAAACCTTAAAATATTAACCAATATAGTCAAACTTTACTATTCCCCTTTTCTACAATACATTATACAAACCACAACAATAATCAAAAGTTATACCTTGCTCAATTTTGCTACAATATCATTTTCTTATCTTACTTTCATTTTTTTTCTTGGCTTAAAACTCTTATTTGGGGTCTACACATTGAAAATAAAGAAAAAGTTTAACACTATATACAATTTAGCTACTAAGAATAATAAATATATGTTATCACAAGATAGACATATTACAAACTTTGTTTTCTTTAGACATCACAATTTGTTGTGACCCTCATCATGGCAATAATTATATGTCATCACCTTACTAGCCTATATAATCTGCTTTTGTTCTTTCCTTCAAATGATTGATGTTTATTTTTGAAACCCCCTTGAAAGGAAAACGAAAAAAAAAAAAAAAAAAGAGAAACTAGAAAATGTCAAGAGAGAACAAGGAAAGGAGAAAAAAGAAGAGTAAGTTGATCAAGTGATTGAATGGAGTTCACTTCGTTGTTCAATTAAGCTAGAATTTTATCTGCATGTTAATGACTTGTTGTTCTACATTCTAAATGGTGAAGATTGGGATTGGAGTTCTATAGGAACAAATTCAGAGTATATTTGTTAAGTTGCTTATTTAGTGAGATTTCTTCAATTGTTTCTATGATTATATTTAACTTTAATTTCAATTAAAAGAAAACTTTGTATACCATATTTAATATAAGAAGATTTTCTTGATAATCTGTGTTTTTTTTCTTTTTATATCGGATGATTTTTAATATAAATTTTGGTGTATTTATTTTTTTGTTTTTAATTATTGATTGTTGTTTGCTTATTGCGACTTTATTATGATAAATTGTTTTCATGTTCTTGTGGCTCATGAATGACACGAAGGAATCCTAGACAAATATGCACATTTGGATGCTATATAGATTTCTCAACTGATAATACGAAAAAAATCAATAAGAGGGCCAACAATGAAAATATAGCACATGGCTTTATTTTTAATAAGAAGAAATCCGCAAGTATATAAATCAAGCAAATAATATAATATGAGCAAAGTATCATTCTCACGACAATTGTAAAAGAGTTAAACTAAATACTAAAATTGAACACCCTAACTATATTCAAAATAATCGACAAATATGCAATTAACTAATCTATAATGCAAACCGAAAATTTAATTAACTAAAAATTAACTAAACTGAATATAATAAATAAATTAGAATGCAAAATAGTCCATTAAAATAATGCTATAAACTAAAATTGAAATTATGCATTTAATTAAAAGCAGTTTTTAAAATTAATGTAGTAGATTAATTATAATGCAAAACTTATAAAACTAATTTAATCTTATATGCAGCAATGAAAACTGTAATGCAGTAGCTAATTAACAACCGAATGTAGTAAACCAAATGAGAAAAAAATTGAAATTTTAATTACAAAAACTAAAGCAAAATTGTAGAATAAAAACTATCTAAAACTATTTAATATAAATTAGTATAGAATTAAATGTTAGAAATAGTGACTCAAATCTTATAGCAGATTTATTTGGGATTGGCTAATATTGCTTGATGGATAAGAAGATTAGAAAAAAAAAAAATTCTAAGAGAAAATGGATTCTTGATGGGCAAGTTTGTATGCTTATAAATAAATAAAATATTCACAGGGTTAGTATGAGAAAAAATTGTAAGAGAGTTGTAGGGTACTAGAGATTTACATCTTATGAGTGTATATGTTTGTATGTTTATGAGTGAATCAGAAGAAATTAAGATGGTCCACATAGATAATGGTACATTGATGTATATGGGTATGAATTTGTTTGAATTGAGAATACTCCACGAGATTAAAAAAGATTGAGAGGGTCTATTAGTATTAATTATGAGTGCTTAATTTGATGTTTATTTGTAATTCTCTGTAACTAATGAATTTTTTTTTCATCTGTGAATGTAAGTTGATTGAGCTGAACCATATTATATTGATGTCTTTTGTGTGGTTGCTTAATTGTTTGAATGTGCTTCCACTAACTTAGATGTTTATTTGATTGGGCCTTTTTCACCAAACAAATGGTATCAGAGTCGTCTTAATCTCCAATAAGTGATATCAGAACATAGTTCAAGCTTAAGTCCAAAAGAGCTCGACTCAAAAAAGAAGTTTGAATTTGTGTTTTGAAGATCAGTTTGCATGAAGAGTGAAGACACACAGAGAAGATTATTACGAGACTTCTATTGCAGGTGGAGCCAAGTAGATTTAGCATAAAAACTAATGAGTGATAGAATTTGAGTCAAAGTGGAGATTGTTAAGAATAGTGAAATCTTATAACAGATTTGTTTGGGATTGCCTAGATATTACTTGATAGATAAGAAGACTTGTAAAAGAAAAATTTTAAGAAGAAATAGATTATTGATAGGTAAGTTTGTATGCTTATAAATAGATGAAATCTCTACAAAGTTAGGTATGAAAAAAGATGTAAGAGAGTTATAAAATTTTATAGAATAGACACCTTATAAGATTACAAGAGATTTATGTCTTACAGATATGTATGTTTATATATTTATAAATGAACTAGAGGAGACTAAAATAATCCACTTAGATATGATGCATGAATGCACATGTATATGTATTTATTTAAGTTGAAAATACTCTATAAGACGAAAGAAAATTGAGAGAGTCTATGACTATTACTTGTGAGTACTTGATTTGATGTTTGTTTATAATTCTCTACAATTAGTGAATCTTTTTTTTTTAATTATTAACTTAAGTCGATAGGTTAAATCATGTTAAATTGTTATATCTTGTATGATTGATTGATTATTCGATTTTACTTTCGTTGACTTGATTGATTAGAAGTTTTTAGCCTAACATTAAAAACAAAAAAAAAATGCAAAATTTAATCTAATTATGCCATAACTTAAAATAGAAACAGAATTATGAATTTAAATTAATGCAATATGTAAAAACTGAAGTGCAATAAAATTTTAAAGATGCAAAACCAGAAAAATTAAACCCTAAATCTAACGTAAAATCTGAAAGTGTATAGAAAACTAAATGCAGAGCCCAAAACAGGCTCTAAACTATGCCAAACCAAATTGTAAACATGTAGTACAGTAATTCCTAGCTTAATTAAACAAGAATCTAAGAACTGGAAACTAAATCTGCATGAACCGAAACCTAGATTTTGCAAGAACATAAACCAAACCCGAAAAATCATAAAGATTTGCAATAACAAATTAAAATCGAAAAGAGCTTGAACTAAAATTGAAACAATAAAATTAAAAATTAAATGGCAAGAACAAAAAACAAAACTGTTTTAAAGAATGGTTTAACGAAACTTGAAAAAAGAGAATTAAACTCTCCTGCACCCAAACTGGGATTTCTTCCAGCCTTGAAAACTATGCTTTAAATCTTCTGCTTCAACGTGAACTTTTCCAAGACAAGTTTGTTTTCATTCTCTTTCCAACTCGGCTCAAAGTAAACTTCAATCCAGAGTAGTACACCAATTTCCGTTTTAACTTCAATCTTCAAACAGAATTTAATTCCTTCCATGCCACGTCATTTAAAAATCGAATCCTCTGCTTGTGCAGCTACAGAAAATCCTGTGCACTTGCTCTAAAAAATCTAGATTATTAATTCTGTATAATCCTGACTGAAATTCTGTCTTTCTGATTCTGCCTGAATTTTCCTCTGTTCCAGTTCCCCTTTTAACTTGCAGAAATTTTGGACAGCTTTTATCAACTTGCACCAGTAGGTCCCGCATTGATGACATAGTCTATTTTGCAACTTGTCTCCAAAATGTAGCCAAATTAGCCAATAATTCATCTTTTTCCAATTTTTGTTGAATTTTACTACACATGCACAAATTAAATAAATTAGGAAGGAAAATTAATTTAATTTGTCAAGAACAAAGTAAAATTCATGCAATAAAACATTAAAAATAACTTTTTTAATAGAATTATTACACATGAGTATTATTTTCTTGTTACACAATTATACTGAGATTCATTATTAATGGGATTGTTGTACTTGTAACCATGATTTGATTTTCTGTCATTAGTGGGCATAAATACTACCATGATTTTATTAGAAATATTTTTCAGAGTATGAAAATAATATGATTAAGTAAATACTTAATCAAAAAGGAAATCATATTAAGTTATAGTCTTAAGAATATGATTCTAGATTTTAAAAGAATCAAATATAGAAAACTAATTATATAGGTAGTTGATTGCCTGCTTAAAAGAGTCGGCTATCTTAGACTTTTAGGAAAAGCAATCGACTATCATTGGCATGGCATCAACTTTGATAAACAGAAGCTAAACTTATATTCTATATAAAATAGCAGTTAACTACCATCCTTGAGCAATCGATTGCTATGACTAGAAATGAGTAGAATCGATTCCAAATCTTAATGGAATCGACTATAGTTGTTTAACAGTCTTATGGAAACTGGTTTGGCATTATAACAGTTAATTACTAATGAAAGTGAAGTCGATTGTCCTATAAGATGCCGTAACGGGAACCTTTTTAGAAATTGAAAGGAGTGGACAATTAATTATATGGAGCAGTCGACTGCTCGTACATGAATGCTTTTTAGAAGTTAAAAGAAGTCGACTACTTTAAAAAAAAGTCAACTGCCCTACTTTGAATTGCATTCTGGAACAAAGGAACAGTTGATTGTCTTCTTAGTGGAGTCGACTACTCTACATAAAAAATTACAATTTCATGAAACGTGAAATATTGTTTCCCTTTGAATGAAAAGATTAATTAGTTTAATGAACCAAATCTTCCTTAATTATTTAGAAGGACATTTTTTTATAAAAAAATGATCTTTAATTGAAATAATACAATTAAAGACTTACAGCCTTAGGATTAAATCTTTATAAGTAAAGATTGTTGTGAGTTCATTTTACACAATATAGAAGTACTTTTCTTCTTACATTTTCTCCTATTTTTCTCAAGTTTAAGGTTAGTTTTAGCATTGTTTGCTATAGAAAATCTTATTAGACAAGGTATTTTCATTTCCATCAAGGAGTGCTTAGTGATTTAGTTTTTCTAATGCAAGGTAAACCAAACATAAACTTCATTGTATCTTGGAGGCTGTTCAATCCAACCTATTTTGTATATCATACTTGGTGGAGATGAAAGAACTTTTTAAGGAAAGTGGCGTTTCTAGCATGTCTCGAAGCTATTTTTGTTCGTGATTAAAAGTTCTATTTGTTCTACTCAACTTATAAAAGAAAGGCTACGAGAATATCTCATGATCAAACGTCAAGTGCACATTTTTTTTTTCTTCTTTGAGCCTTGTATACTCTAACAGCCTTAATTTTAGCAATATGGATAAGTTCAATTCCATTAAAGAGATGGCAACTAATTTTCAAATATTGCAAAAGTTTGATAGAGACAACTTCTTAAGGTGACAACAAAAGATGCATATCTTCCTTTCCACATTGAAGATATATAGCATACGTTCTCACTATTTCAAAACCGAAAGAGAGAGACAATGAAAGTTGCAATGAAACCTGCAAGAGCCAAAGTGGGAGAATGATGATTACATATGTATGGGATGCATTTTAAATGGTATCTCTGATTCTTTATTTGATACCTAAATTGCATGCACATTAGCAAAAAAAAGTATGGGATAAATTGGATGTAAGGTACATGAAAGAGGATGCTTCATCCAAAAAGTTCATAGTTTCAAGATGGAACATGTACAAGATGACTGATTCTAAACCAGTCATGGATCATTTCTCGAAATTGAAACTATTTTGAATAAGTTTGAACAACACAAGGTAGATATGGATGAAGCATTTTTTTTTTTTGTCCTCTATATTTGACAAACTTTCTCCATCATGGAAAGATTTCAAGAAAACATTGAAACAAAAAAAAAAGGAAGATGTTAATATTGAGGAACTTGCAAGTCATCTTCGTTTAGAAGAACAATATCGTGAGAAAAATGACAAAGAAAAGGAAGCTAGTACTTCTAAGGTCAATATAGGGGAAGATGTCAGCCATCCAAATCTACAAAAAGAAACTCTTTCCTAATGCCAAAAAGTTAAAGAAAAAGAAAAATGCATGTTTCTATTGTGGGAAGAAAGCTCACTTCAAGAAAGATTGTCCTATAGTCCAAAAGAAGAAAGAAGCACCTAATGAAACTAAAGATAACTTTGTTGCTATGATTTCGGAAATTATTGTCATGGAAGACAAGAAGGCATGATGAATTGATTTTGGTGCTACAAAGCATGTTTGCACCAATAAAGAAGTCTTGTTTAAAATTTTCCAAGAGGAAAAAGGCAATATGCTTTATATGACAAATTCTTCAACAACTGTCAAAGGCAAAGGAAAAATTTATTTAGAATTTATACTCAGAAAAAACATTAACAATTATAAATGTTTTGTATTTTCTGAAAGTTAGGAAAAATTGGTGTTCTTTATTCCGCATATGTGATCTAATAGTCGGAAATTTGGCATCATAATATTCGGGAAATGAGAATCTGCAATGTTTACCAAACTACATATCATTCCAAAAAGCCGGAAGTGTACTGGAAAATTCACTAACCCTGTTTGTTGTCTCTTTCCATGTCAAATGGAAACATGTGTATTTGCATTTGCAGGGCTTGGATTTGTAAAATTAAGGCTATATCAACTAAAACCCATGTATAATTCATCCCATATTTCTCTATTTTCCTTCATGTTCAAAAGAAAAAGCTGCAACCTAAGTAAATATGGAGTAGACTGACTGTTTAGTATTATAAAATTCCAAAATAGGTTACAATTATTAATCCAGCTATACTGATCTTTCTGGAATAAAAATCTTTCTGGGATAGAGAAAGGAGGAAAAAAAAGGGCTTGTTAAGGTAACAGACACCTAACGTAAGACACTCTTAAGTGTACTACCATGTCAAGAATAATTAAAAAAAAGAAATGCTATATAGCAAATGATATATAGATTTCCTCTAGTCAAAGTAATCCGAATAAGTTATACCTGCAGAAGATTTTGGATTTGCCTTTATATCCTCCCACAATTTCTGTATCAAATATTTTGATTTATTGCCCACGACAGATCTGACACACACCGTATTCTTAATTTTAAGTAATTGTTATAGTTGTAGTAGCTTTTGAGTATTAATTTATATAATAATTTTTATGATAAAAAGTTGATATCTTTTAGAACGGAAATGGAACATCCATACAATGGTCTCCCATGCTTCGGAGCGACAGTCTTCTCTGACTACCCTACTTTCACTTTCAGACTCATTTCAATGCCAACATTTTAGACAAAACAGAAAGCTCTTCACACAAAAAAAAAGGGTTTTTCTTTTCATGCTGTAATTATTCTTCACTTGTTTTTTTGTTTCAAGCAGATATAGTCTCCCATCTTCCAAGGTTTCCAGTAGTACTGTTCCAATCCACTGTTGCTTCTATTTTTTCCTCCACTGAATGCTGTGTAAAAGCGCTATCTATTAGTGGAAGGAAGTAATCAGTGGTTATAGGCTGCTCACAGTCCTACTGCCATAAACTTTCTCTTTACTGCATTCTTGTTTTAATTTCCATATTTTTCATTTTTTTTTCCCACATTCTCTTTCAGTTTTATTGGGGTTAAAATGTATAGTATTCCAAGAGAGGATTCATATTCTGAATGTGAAATTGCAGGTGGGAAACTAAGGTCAAATTAACAAAAGGACTTCCAATTAACATATAATTTATTATACCAGGTAAGCACTCAAAAACTCTTGCCTTCAGCTTTAAACACTGTAGTTGTCACTGCTTTTCTACTTTTCCTCCATTTATTATTGTTTTAGCAGATTTAGGAAGTTTTCAAAGAAACAGCAATGGTTAAGGATCTTTCAACTCCATACGCTTGATACTTTTAGATTGTTTCAGGAGTTGGCAACAAATTTGTCTTCTTTTGTTTTTGGTTGAACTCCCAACGTCAAAGGTTTCTGAATGTATTTGATTTCTTTTTGGTTTGTGCTTTTAATTAAATTAGTCGGTCTTCAAGGTTTACAAGGGGCCCTATCCTAGGCAGGCAACTTTTTAGTTTTGGGCCTGACAATACCCCACAACTAGACTACTACGGAAGAAAGCAAAAAGGGGAAGGTGGCCAAAAATATAGCTTAGGTGAAAAAAAATTGAGAAAATTGAAAATTAATTTAAAATTATACTATTTGGATTGATTTTTTATTTAATTTTATTTAATTTCAAATATTGTATTATTTTTAATCTGGTTTAATTCGATTTTTTATTGAAAAATAAAAATTAAAAAATATCCGACTTAAGTCAAATTATATATTTATATTAATTTATATATTTAAAATTTTTATAAAATAAAATAATTATTTTATATTTAAATATATAAAAATAATATAAAACTAATAAAAAATTAAAAATAATTAATTTTAAAAATTAATGAATTAAATCGAATCAATAAAATGTTTTTATCCATACATTTAAGAAAGAGAGAGATTGAGGGTTTTTAAGCCATCTGCCCATCCTTAGGGAATTTCATATAGTGACTTGGTTTAAATTTTACGAGTTTTATTTAAAAAAAGAAAGTTTGATAATTTTTGGTATATTGAATATTAAAATATTGAGTTAATTAAGAATCAATGACTAAAATAACTAATCAGAAACAACTCATTAAACCTTTCATAAGCAATATTTTGGTTTATTTACCATCGTGATTACACTTAATCTGCATACATTTATTCAAATATTTCTTATGGCAAAAAAAAATTTTTTTTTCAAGAAAAGAAAAAAAAAGAAATAATTAACCTAAAGGAATTAATTAAAAGATTGTTTACTTTAACTGGAAAAAGTTGTTTGTCTGACTTTGTTCAGGAGTCAATGTGCTTGTAGAGTGTGATAATCATAAAAGTTCCTTAAACATTATCAGGAATAGAAGGGGAAAGGAGAAGAAACCATTTCTATTGGTTATTTAATTAATTGGGTGTTCAAATTCCTTCACTAGAGTTTGGAGATATTGTTTGTGTCGGGAGTGGATAAGAGGACAGGCACCGTAAAGGTACAGGAAAAACATAAGCAGAGGTCAAAAGTTCATTCAGCGTTGATTTTCCAGTACTCGAGGAGTTGTGTAAAAAGCAAAGGTTAAGGGAAATGAAAGTAAAATGAGAGGCTTAGGGTTATTTGGGAGAGAAGGGAACAGAGCCTTGAATAACGTGGTCCAATGAGATTGATGGACCTGACGTGATACACTTTTTGCAATGCATGGATGACACGCCTTCATTTTCAATTGTTTGAGATGAGAAAATCAACGGTGATCACTCCTGACGTTGTCAGGGCGTGTACGACTTGGTGTTGCACTAAGTTGTTTGTCTTATCTTAATCGAGCTGAAAAGACTAGAATGCCCATCGGCCCAAAATATCTACGTACATCATGTGTGTCCAGACACGTTTTAACTACAGCATACGTAGGTGCAAAAAAGTTTGAACATGTTCGAACGTACAATTCACTTAATAATAGTTTTTAAACCTGCTAATGTATCATTTCAATGCTAGGAGAATTTAACGTACAATTTCTAGTGCTAAATTGTTATACTGTTCAGTGTTATTTTTAAGCAATATGGGAATAGCTATGAGCATCCCTAAGGCGTTAACAAAAGGCTTCAAAGGCATCCCTTGTTTGAATACCACTTGATACATATGCCTGTCTATGATCTTCCTGGATTTAAAGGTCTGACAAGGAAATTCTGTTGTTGGAACAGGCAAAAAGGGCAATAAAAAAATCAACCTTTGCCTTGCAAGTCACTTGTTGCTATTGATTATTGTCTTCCCTACTGCTTAAAACAGTATGTTGATCATGTTGGTCATATGGAATTTTACTTTTGTCAATCAGCTTCAATCCTCTGGTTTTTGTTTATCTTCCATATTTGTTTATCACATCATGTTGGATTATTTTATCATCTTGTAATTGATTAGTTTAATTCTTTAATGCATAAGATGACAATGATGTATTTCTTATTGAAAGGATGACTCCTTATAACCACTGTCATTCTTTAGGCCCACTGTCAGGTAGTGTTCCATGATGAACATCTGATCAAGGAGAACCAAGAGTTATTTTGACATTTATCCTCAGCTGCTGCCTCAAGATGACTTTGATTGCTTTTGTGGTCGTTATCTGGCTAATCATCAATAATGTCCCAGTACAAGCAGTGAGTTGAGATGTTGAAAACCTTTCCATCTATCCATTCATGGGTTAACATTCTTTACAGTAACATTTCTGTCTTAAGTTCATGGTCACTTTTGGTACATTTAAGCTCATATCCAATTAATAAAACAAATTATTCGTTTTATATATCTATTCATGAGTTTATTTTCTCATTTTCAACTTCTACATGAACTAATGGTATTGTAATTTGATGGTATCATATTCTTAGGTCCGGCATAGATAAATTTGCTTTGACCGACCCTGAGAAAAGGTGTATCGACTGTCAGGCCAATAAAATCTAAGATCCTTTTACCGCTTAAAAAAAAGCATTAAAGTGTGATTGATAATATAAGATGTAAGAATTAACCTCTTGACATGTAACCAAGCAAGTTAGAAAGAGTTTTCTACATTAGATCACCTAGGTCCAAATTTGAGAATTTCCCATACCACTGACTCTCTATCAATACTTTCCAAAATCTAATAAGACTTTTACCCTCAATTTCTTGTGTTCAGCTAAGCAGTCTAGACTTTTTCTCACGAGGATAAGCTCATAAAAATTTTTCATGCTATCTCCACTACCTTTCAGTGGTCTTATTTCAATCGTCACTAGTTAAACATCTATGAACAGAGTTTTATTTCTATAGTTGTTCACTTGTGCTTTAAATAAAATCTTTCTTATTAGAAATTTGGACAAAAGTGGTTATAAGTTTTATTCCTTTTTGTTCTTAGGAGAAGTTGGAGAACTGGGAATCATGATTGTCACCATGTAGTAGCACACTGGAGATTCTTTTAGACATCGGTGACGATTTAAGGTAACGTACACTCTACCGAAGGACTGCTTGCACTGGAATTCTTTTAAGATTCTTCTGTTATAGTTTATTAAGTTTTTATTTGTAACTTGCTGTAACTCTATTTGTTGAAGTTGGAACGAGGTTTGAGATTACATCAATCAATTTAACATCATCTAAGCCTTGGGTGTGTGCTGAGAGCTCATTTAGTTGAATAAGCTATAGCTTGGAGTTTACCATATATCCATTTTTCTTCAGCATTTTTAATTAGTTTCACATTCAATACCATAGGCGCTTGCTAGAAATCTTACAGAGAAAGATACTTTCACAGGTTACTAGAAGTTTATGTTATAGCCAGCTTAGTGACTGGATCAACTGTTTTCATCATGACTTACATACATCATGAAATATTGCCTAATTGGGGAACTGGAGATAATGAAGTAACCTATTGAATCACCACAGGCATGCATTATGTAATGGCACTGATGAGTTATCATTTTCCATTTTGTAAATTTAGACTCACAATGGAAAGAGCGTCTTCTAAGCTAGTATTGAACTCATTTAGGTGCATATTCTTTTGTGATCTCCGGATTGATTCGCAGAGTTAGATTGAGTCAGTGAGAGCTGTGAAAAATGAATTGGCTATAGAGAGAATTCAGGATTAGTAAAGAAGTCAGAAATTGATTTTTCAGCAGGAAATTCCAAAATATAAGCCTTGTTCATATGGTTTTCATTAGGAAACAGGTAAGTACATAATCATATATATAGGGTCAGGAACTGGTAAATTGTCTATGCTCATAGAAAATAATAAAACCATCGAGGGGTAAAACAAGACACCAAGATTGATGGATGAGCAAGGACAAATTATAAACAAAAGCACCACTTCATTAATGAAGGTGACATATAAAATGGAAAACTTGGAGATAGGATCGATGGTGTTACTAAAGGGCTATGGTGATGTTAAGACCTTTGTAGTGGTGAAGGTGCTGCTAATATTTTGAGTTGTTAACTAGAAGTGATAGCATTTGGAAGCTTTAGACTGTTTCAAGATGACCTTTATGGAAATTTTCTTGGCTGTGCTCTTCTTCATATTTCTTATGCAAATCTGGTTGTCATCGAGTTGGTTAAAGTGGGGATGGTTTCTAGTTTACTTGGTGAAATTTTGCTTGCTTGCTATACCCCTATGATGTTGCCGATGTGTTTGTTTTTCTTGATATTTGGAGTAGCAAGGACTTCTTATTTTGGTATTCCTGGACATTTTTAGACTTTTGCTGTTGCTGTAACAACATATATTTTTTGTTCTTTGCTTTTGCTAGCTTTGTTGCTAGTTTTTTATTTCTCTTGCAATTTTAGTAAAATCCTTTTGGCTGAGAAAAAAAAAAAAAAAACCAACCATAGATAAATATTGGACTTTTCCAATGTGAAGGATACTGATTGCATTTTTAGATCAATGAACCACTGCAAGAAAAGGTGTCTGTCACCAAATTTACTTCAGTTATGCTTTTCATTTTAGTTTCACTTTTGTTTTCCTCTATTCTAGCTAGGATAAATCAAATAGCTGTCGGTAATTTAAGCTAAGGCTTAACTGTGAAGATGTTCTACTTTCATTTTGTGAGTGTATCAGAAGACAAAATGAAATTATAGTTAAAAAAAAAAAAAGAAGACAGAGAAGGAGAGCTGCATATCCAAAGTACTCCATGCCTGTAGTAATAGAATGCAGTGACAATTCATGGAACTTATAGCTCATCAATCCTCCAAATCAAATGGACACTTCACCTATGTTAAGGATAACCACATTACAAGAGGGGAAATTTAAATTAGAAAATTCTCTTCTGACAAAGTTTCTGCATAAACTAGGTGGTGAAATATCTAGGCGCTAGAGTTTGGCAACATATCCGGTTCTTCACCTGAAAATTTTTTCTACCTCAATGCTAGTTTGAAGTCATTATCCAATAGCTTATGTTAAATGACCTTGGTAGAATTAGGTCCAAGTAACTGATTATTATTGAGACAGCATTGTTTGATTTGTTTTTTAATGGGTTAATAACATGAATGATTCTTAAACTATAGTGAAATATTTAATATAAGAACTAAACTTTAAAAATCTCTAATGTAGTACACAAACTATAAATCTATTAATTGATGTGGTACTTAGTGGTTTGTTTGTCCATCACGTATCATCATTTGAAGCTAGTAATATTATGAGTGACTACTACATTAATTAGATTCATAGTTTTGATATCATATTAAAAATTTTTAAAATTTATGTACCACTATGAACATTTCATTATAGTTTTAGGGGCCATTCAAAATATTAACCTTTTTTAATCAAAAGGTAAGAGGACAGAGAGTTGTGTTTAGAATTAGCTGGTTAGTAGCTAGCCAAGAGTTGATAGGTGACAACGTTGCAAGATTTGAACATCAAAAAGTAATGTTCCTCTATAGTTATAGGATAACGACTGTCCTCAAGACAACATAGTTTTTCCTACGGTACTCTCCCCTCTACACTACTCAAGACAAAACTGTTATACCTGATAAAAAAATTTATGCAGAACACAACAGAATTTTTAAGGAGAACTCATCATTGACTAGATGCCTACTTTAAAGCTTAAAAGTGAGAACACATGCGTTGTTAAATATGTAAAACTAGAGCACAGATAGAGAAAAGGAACACATTTGTCTCATAGAAAGAAAAAGAGAACATCTATTTCTAGAGAGGCAGGAGCAGTTAAGGAGACATCAATGCACATGAAAGATGAAAATTGCTTTGATATCGCTTGTGATGAGATTATGATCTTTTCTATCTCATGTAAAGAGTCTATCAATCATGTTATGTAAAATAGGCACATGCGTGGTTGTTTGAGTTAATGAACCATTCCGAATTGTAAATTACACTTGCACACACACACATATAGAAATAGTTTAAGCAAAGAACTAAAGTTGAATAGGACATATGAACAGAATGTAGCAGTTTTCAACATAGAAGGTGAAACAGACTTTTTCATAAATTTGACTATGGTATTGAATGATTGATCAAAAAGGGTAAAGATCAAAGTGTACTGATATGCTGATAGACTTATTGATATAACTTTCTTTAAATGTTTTATTTAAGACTAGGATCATACATGCACCTCAAAAGATTATACACCATTAATAAATCAGCATTTATGTTTTCTCTTCTTCTTTTCTGATTACTAGCAGCTTATTTCATAAAGTAACAACTACATTAGAATGAGATTATGGGATTTACTTCAAATATCACAACATTCTATCAATTTTCTTCCTCTAGAAGTTGTGTTAATGACAACATTGTTAATCAATTTTGGTAGAAAAATATACCTTAATTTGTTAAATGGATTCAAAGTCCATATTGTGAGAATTGTTTAATATCATTTTATTGTAAACTTTCAAGGAAATACCCTATCATTGAATGGTACAAAAAATTATCTAAGAAAAGATTTTCATCATTGCTAATGCAATGAAAGACTATATAATCATTGCATGAGGTAAAAGAATTTTGCATGATTTAGAACGAGTTACCTTTGAAGCAGACAAGGCAATATCAGACCAGTCCCCTCTTTCCCCTCTATGAAAGAAAGATTTCTGCCACAACTTTAAATTCATTTTTAATACCTTTCACTTGATCTGGTTGTCTAATTACAACTTTAGATCCACCTCCCTCTTAATTCTTCAGTTGTTCTAAAGCTTTTGTCTTCACCATATAAAATATACATATCATTGTAAAATATCCAAGCTAAAATAATGTATTCTATACTTATTAAGTGCATTAATTCATATATATTATTTTATTTTCTTCACTTCAACTCCAAAGTGAGTTACATCTTGATTTTCAACTCCAAAAAAGTTTAATTGATTTTTTTTCTGTATCAGAAATGAGAGAAAGTTATGAGAACTTTCTTGATTCTGTTAAAAAATTTGGTGATCCTCCCTACTAAAGAAGTTGCCTAATACTAATAACATGTTCTTTTTTGTAAAACCCTTAGAACAAAAATAAACATGTAGATTTGAAATTGATAAATATATATATATATATATATAGAAGGTTTTATTTGTTTGTACAATGAAATTTGTAGTCAATATAAACTAGACATGAAATTTTCAGGTAAGATTTTCTTTTCAAATCTAATTTGATAATTTCTATAAATTATTAAGTTGTCAAAAATTTCTAATTAACAGACTCAATACAGTTTGTATTATGATAAGCATACAAAATGTACAAGGCTTGAGAAAAATATTTTCTTTCACATTATCAAAGCAATAATCTAAATGAACATTTCTATAATTATCAATGCATCCGAGTACAAGCTAAGGGTAGAAATGCAACCATGCATAATGTTCACAAAAGTTATTTAATTTGGAGATTGCATTAAGGAGCTCTATGATCCAATTTTGTCCTCTATTACTAGGATTTATACAGGATTAAAAGATTTTTAGGGTTTCTTACCAGCACAGAGATAGGGGTAAGTAAGATCTGCTATGGTGTAGCATATGTGCATTTACTTTGTATCTCCATCAATTTCAGTTATGTGTTTTTGAGAGGAAAAGTGTCCCTAAGCTCAAATTCTTTCAGTTTTTATATCAATTTTTTTTAGAATATATATATATATATATATATATATATATATGAAGTTACTCACTGGTAAGATATTTGCTTCACAACAGGAAAGCACTAACCACAATTTTGTAGTAAAAACTGATCCTCCAATAACAAGTTCAGGCAGGACATTAGGAATGCAAACATCATTAGCAAGCAGTTAGGCAATAAGTAGTATAATACCACATAGACTTTAAATAAACTAGGTATAGTCGATCCATAGACTGAATAACTTACTACTCTCTTAGTTTAATCTGTGCTTTCACATTGTAGATATATATATATACAGCCAAGTAAAGAGAGAAAATACCATGTTAGTCATGAAGGGTTTATTAGCCTATAGTTAGATAACTCTTGCAAAAGTAAAATCTACTTAGCAAATTCAACATATATGGATGTCATTAACCCATAAACTGAATTGATAGATAAATTTGACTTAACAAGTCCAAACCATTTGTGTGTGTGTGTGTGTAATTCTGTTTAATTCCCCAAAAGTTTTTGGAGGTAATATAAGGGCGAGTGAGAGCATAGTGTTGGAGAGTTTCCTTTGTCTTTAACTTTAATTTTGCCCTTGTTGGACAGGTTTAGCATATATATATATATATATACTCCTCATCTAGCGACTCCTTTGCATCTAAATGTAGGAGACTAAGAAACAACCATTGCTTTAAAGGAAGTGAAGGGTGCTTAGATCACAAAACATTGCCTAATACATATATGGCATACTACCTTTTTTTTGGAATAGGACATGCATCTTGAATTTTGAGAATTTCATTCTTTCTTCAATGCGGTTAATACCATTGTAGGTATTATATATAGCACTCCTGACTTATTGTTACACAAACTGATATTATTTTTTTAAATGTTTAAAATAATTAAATTGGATTTTTATCCTACCTAATAGCTAATTCTTCCTCATAATTTCTATTTTTCTCTTAATTTTAGTGTGAAAATTTTTTTAGTATTTCCTTTTCTTTCTCCTCATTATATACTAAGTTATTCTTATAACTGAAATTATTAGATGAAATATTTTTAATTTTTTTCAAATATTTAATCACACACATATTTGCACTTTTATTCCATGAATTTCATACTATAGAGCAACAAGATGCTTCAACATTCCTAACTTATAGCTGAATAAACCTCTTGAGGAGGCTTCAGTTACTTCTCTCATTTCTTTTCCACCTTTAAAATTAGATCAGTTTCCATCTTCAATATTTGTTGAATATCAATTTCAGTACTCTTCAAAAGGACTTTTCTGACTGGTTAAACAGTTGTCAGTGAAAATGAATTAAGATTGTTAACTCTCCTAGCTAGGAAATTTCTGCTCAGTTACATGCATGCTTACATGTTCCCCTTAAAATAATAATTCCTTCTTAGATGTCTGTTCATTAACCATTTTCCTGGTTCAATTCATATGATTCTAGTAAGCAAATCTTTATTCAGTTCAGTTAATCTTACTTATCATTTGGTGTCAGTAGCAGTCCCAGACAAAATATTACTTATCTCATAAAAATCAGCCAAAAGTATACCACAAGAGATACCATCCACCGAATTATGTACTTTAATTTAACGCCTTGATTCTTGAGTACTTCAGTCAAATTTAAGGCTAATATTACTTATCTCATAAAAATCAGCCAAAAATATACCACAAAAGATACCATCCACTGAATTCTGTACTTCCATTTAATGCCTTGATTCTTGAGTACTTCAATCAAATATAAGGCTAACTTTCTTGGCATACTATCTGCTCATCATCAGATAATCCTCAAATAACCAAAAAAAAAAAGGGGAGAAGATGGAGGAGAATTGTTGGAATTAATAAAAGAAATGTACAAAAACAAAAATAGAGATGGAAGCTAGAGAAACTTCTTCATTAATTTATACTAATTTCTAACCCCATGAGGCCAGCCATTGAGAGATTCAAAAGAAAAGTAAGCATTCAAAGATTTTTGATTGCTATATCAAACCTAAAAGAAACAACAAAAATTATAGCTTACATCTTTGATGCTCATGCACTGCATAAGTACCGTAGTCATTGATTGTAAGCAGGCCTCTCACGGTTTGCCATATACTTGAACTCCTGAAAATTAAGACTGAAATTAATTATATATAATATATGAAGTTAGATAAACAAATATAAGAAAAGGATCATATATGTATTCTTGGATGATACCTGTTGACAGCTTGACATTAGTTATAGCGCAAAAGGTAGTGTGCCATTGCACCATTGATGTCACAATTCTGAGGCAAATTGGGAAAGTAGTTATTGCCACTGCTGTTGCAACTTACATCCTTTGAAGCTGCGAGGTTTTGTTGATAACCCAAAATTGTAGATGGCTTCAACTTCCTTTTGATCACTATAGATTCCTCGACAACATTTTCTCTTGGTGCTGCACTTGTAAACTGGGAGGGACTAGCCCTAGGTTCTTCAACTTGATGAGCAACAATTTTAAAGGAGGATGCCATGTTGTGGTTGTGGCCATAAGAATGATCTGATTTCTTGGATACTTCAAGATGGGTCAAAGACCTTAATTGGTTCAAGAATTGAGGGCTTGCATCTGGACATCTTTTCCACTGATCATGTGTACTAGTACTATTCCTGGTGCACATCTTTTCTCTAGTCCTTTCCCTTGCTCTCGCCCTTGCCTTTGCTCTTGACTCTTTTACAAGAAGAGGGACTGTTACTTTGTGTAACTTTTTCATCTTTTTCTCTTTAGAAACAACACCTTCTAGCTCGGGTGACTTGCTTTTCAAAGCTGTCCCCTCCTTATCAAGCTCTCCATTCTGAGCTACCATTTCGCACTCAGGGCTCGAAGACAAACTCCTTTGACCTGATCCGCTACAACCATTCCCATGCTTCATCATTACCAGCTCTCTAATGGCATTTTTTGACTTTGTAAGCAACCATTCTAGGGTTTTGCTTGCTTTGTCAAACCCTAGCATGTCTTGAAGATCAAAGAACTCGCGGGCGATTTCTATGGACAGCCTCACTCTTCTATCTCTCACCCCTTGGGCAGTGCAAATCTTGCTATGTCGATCTTTCTTTACAGGCTTCTTGGCAGGAATACTAAAACCTGAAGCACTAAAACATTCCCCATGAAGTCCACTAACACCATCCTGTTTAATCATTGTGGCATTATTTAACAGTGCCATGTTAATTAAAGAGTACTCGTTAGGTGGCAACAATGAACTAGCAGACACCAGATCATGGTGGTGATTAAGGAAAATGTCATTAGAGTCATGACTTAAAAGAGGAGGTGGAGGAGGAAGAGCTAGGGGATGGTAAGAAGAAGAAGGAAGGTGAGAAAAAGGGTTGATATTGTTGGTTGAAGAGAACATTTTTGGCGTCTTATGTTTACAAAATTAGAAACCCTAACTTCTCTTGAACATGTGGAGATTCACTGCAAGAGAATTTAATGAGGAACTGGCAAATGAAGGAAAGAATTCAGTCCCATTTTATCATGGTTTCAGGTTCTCTATAGCTCTGCCAACCAGGGGAGAGTAGTGTACTAGAGTTTGAGAACGACTGCTAGAGATGATAATTAGAGAAATTAGTCTTTGATGGATAAAACGCACTAAATGGTTGTGAGTAAAGAGACAAAAGAGTCATCCATCACTTCTTCCTATTAAACTTTTGGGCAAAAGTTTAGAAGAAAGTGGTGAAGGGCCAAGGGAGAGGATAGTGTTTGTATTAGTGGTTGGTCTAACCGTAGATGAAAACAAATGGTTTGTGCCACTTATTGTGGAAGCAGCATTTGTAGCCAATGCATCATCCAATTGGGAGTGGGGACTGATTGCAATCTTTTCACACTTTTAAACCCGTTAATTCAGAGCAATGCCTAGGGGTCTGCCTCTGCCCCCTTTTTGCTTTCTCAAGTTTTCAATGCCATGGTAATTAAGCTATTTTTTTATTTGGTATTTTTTTTTTCAAAAGAAATTATATTTTAAAAATTGAAAAAGAATTATTCATGTATTCGAATATTAAATTTATTGAATATTATTTTTTAAGAATAATTATGAAATGAATTAAATTTGAGGTTCAATTTTACATATATCTCTTAATTATTTATAAAAAATAAAGATAAACATGTAAGTTATTCCAACTTTAGTAGTATAAATTAATTACTTGATTTTCTATGGCATGACAATAGGGACCAATTTCATCACTCGATGTGCACTTTCTAGCATGATAGAAAGGATTAATCATATATAGAATATTATTGTAAATTATGAAATTCATACATTTGAATAAATAATACTCATTTTGTCTTATTTTTAATCTCCCTTTTTATACCCAAAACTATATCTTTTATTAAATACTTAAATCTCTTTTTTTTATATTTTCAAATTATTTTTTAATGATTTTTTTTTTTTACTTTTTAGCATAAAAAATTATGGAATATCAAATTTATAAAAATTATGGTAATTTCAAGTTTTGTGTCATTTCATATTTGAGTTTTTTTTTTTTTTATTGTTCATCTCTACTCTATTGTATCAAGATAAATCATTTATGAGACCAGAGAATTCAAAAAATAGAAATGGATGATTTTACAAGTTTAGTTAATAGGATCAATGTCTCAAACCACCTTTAAAGCATAGTAAATTTTTTAATGTGATTTTTTAATTAAAAAAAATTTTAATGTCATATCTAAATTATAAAATTTTTAAGTAATATGATACTTATATATCATATGATTAATTTCAAATAATACCATGTGATCAATTAATAGTCTTTTAAATATTATATTAATTAACAAATTTATAATTCAAGTATTAAATTAAAAATTTTTAAAGTTTAAATATTATATTGAATATTTTACTATAGTTTAGAAATTGTTTGAAACATTAAACCTTAATTAATATGCCATGGTTTTTAAAATAAAAACAGAAGGATGAGTGAGAGGAGAATTAAGGCTAAGGATGTTAATGGTAGGGTAGGGGATGAGTAGAATATTTCTTATCATGATCTTTGGTTTTTTATATTATATTTATTTTTGTATTTATATTTAACGGATATTCTAAATTTATTTTCATCTTTATTTTTGTGAGAATTTAATGAATACGAATAATTTACATACTTGTAGTTTTTTTAAAAAATAAAAAATAAAAATAATTTTTTAGTTTTTTATTTTTATCTTATATATTTATATAAATTTTTATAAATATATATTTTTAATAAAAATATATTAGATCAAATTAATCTAATACAAAAGTTTATATTATTAAATAAAAATTTATTTATCAAATATATAAAAAATATATATATATGAGTATAAAATGAGTGTTATATTACCATTCACTACTTAAAATCATACTCATTTTTATCAGTAAAACTTAATACCAATTTTCATCCTTATTCAAATAAAAAATTAAAAAATAAAATTAACAATCTCAATAAAAAATCATTTTAATTATAATTCTTTTTATTATAATATTATAATAAAAAAATTATATAAAAATTCAACACTTATAAAAATAAAATTTATATAATATTTTATTAAATTTTATATATTTTAAAAATTAATTGATTAATTATAATGCAGATATGTTCAATCAAAAAGGTCATGGGGGGGGGGGGGGTTGGCACCAATGAATTGAGTGAGAAGGTGTGTAAAATAAGACGTCGAGAGTTGTGAGAGAAGAAGGGATTAAAGTGGCTACACGTGCCTCTGCCCTACACCAACTCCACACATCCCCACAAATTGCTCTCCCTTCCTCTCTCACCTCTGCCATTGCCCTCTCCGCTCTACTTTTGTCAGTCTTTTCCTCTCCTTCTTTTGCTGTAATCCAACAGTTCTTTTGTTCTTCTTACCCTATCGAGAATTATTCATATAAAAACAACTTAATGGATAACAATTTTTAGAAATTTGCTTTTAGTAACTGAATCATCAAATTATCAAACATTTTAACGTTTTGTTGAATGACTTTTTAACATTCAATTTTAAGTATCCAAAATTTTAACACGATGCATTCAAATTCAAATCCTCAAACAATAAGTTTTTTAAATTGATTATATTTTATTTTAATGTAAAATTATAACGTATATGTTATATAATGTCTTATTAAATTTTTTATATTTTTATATAAATATATTATAATTTAAAGATAATAAAAAATTATAAATTTTAAAATATAAATTTATTCAGTATCATATGATTGAACGAACTAAATATGATGTAGATTTAACATTTTTTTTTATCTTTTATTTTATTGAATTGTAACCAGTTTTTTTAACATGTGAAATGCACAGAGTCTTTATTATGTTTTTTATAACTTTAATTTTTTAATTTATTTTAATTTTTATATTATTTTAATAAAAAAATATATAATCTAATTTTTTATTTATAAAAAATTAATTTCACATCTTGATCTTAAAGTTTTTATTTTAAAAATACATATATATATATTTATAATATGTTTGATTCATAATAAAAATATAAAAAATTAAGTGTTTAATTTATGAATTATGAATTATTTAAAATAATTGAAGAAATATGTAGAATATGAAAATATTTTTATATAATAAAAAGGAAAAAAATTTAAAATGGGAAGCAAAATCATTTTATTTATAAATTATTTTACAATATTATTTAAAATATTGAAAGTATATAATTATACATTTTTAGAAGAAAAATAAATACTATCATTTTTAGAAGAAAAATGATCATCTCATTGCTTGCTTGGATTTATGAATAATTGTTTTTGATCAATTGATGGGGGTATCAATGATAAAAATATTATTTTTTTTCTATTTTAAAATAAATGACTCATATATAATATATTAATTTGATTATATTATATATCATCATCATTTATTTAAAATTTATAATTATATACTTTCAATATTTTAAATAATATTGTAAGATAATTTATAAATAAAATGATTTTGCCTATCATTTTAAATTTTTTTCATTTTTATTAGATAAAAATATTTTCATATTCTACATATTTCTTCAATTATTTTAAATAATTCATAATTCATAAATTAAACACTTAATTTTTTATTTTTATTATGAATCAAACATATATATATTTTTTATAAATACTCTAAAATTAAGAAATTACTTATTTGTTGTTATAAAAAAAAATTATGTAGCCAAAAAAATTTATTCATGTAAATAGTTACATCTATAAATTTTCTATAATAAGCACATATATATATATATAATATAATATCATATTATATTTGATTGGACGATAGATAAAAGAAATTCAGTAATGGATAAATAAGAAAGACAGAATCTAACCAAATTTATGTCAACAGAAAAGATTGTGATGGCGCCATATATAATATATTGCAACTCTAGTACGAGTAGGCTTATAGCTACTGCTTTAGGCTTATCCTGAATAAAATCAGATAGCAATTAGTACTAATATGCATTTTTAAAAATTAACTTGTTGTACTTTTTCAAAAAGTAAAGCAGACCCAGAACTGAACTTTCAACTGATCTGTAAGCCACATTGGTAAAATAATTTGAATGATCTAATTTTGTGAAATTGAAACTATGACAATCAGAAAAGAAGTAGGGAGTAGCCAGAATGATAGCAGCTAAGATGTAGCAACTGGTTTCTTCCCTCATCAGCATGTCCATGTTTCCTGATGATCTGCTGCTGTGCTGTGTTGTGATGTGGTGACAAGATACCGACCCTCACTTCCTATTTCTCTCTCTTTCACTCTGAAACACTAAGGGAACAACAAACATTATGTCTACTAGAATAGGGTTGGAAAGAAAAACGAAAACCAACCCACAAAATGCAATGGAAAGTGAAAGTGAAAGAGAAAGAGAAAGAGAAAGAGAAGGTAAGTACGTATCGGTTGTCACTTACAGATTTAAATTTTCTTTTAAGATATTTATTTATAATATATAAAAAACGTGTGAATATATTTTTAATTTTATAAACGAAAAAAATATTTTTAAAAAATATCTTATTTTAAATTTTATTTTATTTTTTTTTGTATTTTTGAGAGCATTAAAAAAATTTCTTTCAAATTTTATTATTTTTTAATTTTTAAAGAGTATATGTAGACATCTTTTCACCCAAAAAAAAAAAAAAGAATCCACGAATGAAAATAGTTTTAACGTTGTTATCAAATGGACAAGAGGTCTCATGTACCAAAAATAGTTTGATAAATTTAAGCATTATAATTACTGTAAAGGCAGGTTTTTTAGTGCATATGTTGTGGTACACAGTATTGTTTTTAGTTGTCCTTCAGAGTTCAGATAATGTGAGAATATCTCTTTCCCTTACGTATTTACACAAAAGGCATAGATAGCTTCGACTTCTGTTGACAACTGAAAACTCAGGCCTCAAGTAGGTACTTGCATACTCTGCTCCTTTTTGCTTTTTGTTTTTTGTTTTTTTTTTTTTATTATTATCTATATATCTTACCGTTTATGAAGCAAAATTAAAAAGCAAAGAAGTGGGATTGGTGCCTTTAATGTCCCATAAATAATGTTCTAATTTCATTTTTAAAAGTAAATTTTTTTTTCTTTTAACTTCATTTTATTTTAAATATATTTCTAATTAAAATATAAGATAATATTTTCTAAAATCTTTGAATGGGAAAGTTTTCAATTATAATTTTATAAAAAATTAACTTACAAATATTTTCAAATATAAATGATCAAAGTTGATAAAATTTTACTATAATAAAATAAAACCAGACGTGTGGGACCAAGAGTTTTTTTCTTTTTGTTGGATAGCTATTACAAATAAAGTGAATTTTTTTTATATATATAAAGGAGTTATTCTGACCAGACTTTTTTTTCCACTTGCCTTAACTTTTGGGCAGTCTGGGCTCAACCTTGTTTTGGTAAATAGTGGTAGCCCATAGTTAGAGCCGGAGAGCCTTTGGTCTTCCCAAATTTTGAAAAGAATTAGTTAAACATTTGATAATTGAATTTTAAAAATGTATATAAATGGATATCTAAAAAATAAAATATATAATTTACATTAAAATTTTTAAATAATATATAATTTGTTTCTTGAGTTTTTAAATTATATATCATATTAATTTAAACTCTAATTTCATTAACCAAATTAATTTATATATGTAATATTTGACAAATATTATCAAGTTTGTATTTATCACACATATTATCAATAATTTTTTTCAATATAAATTATAAAATATATTTTTTATCTTAACCATAAAAGTTACCTAGATCGATTAATTATTTTTTGTCACAAGATATCCACATAAAATTTTTACAAAATATTTAATATTTTTATTTAACAAATAAAATGTAATAATAAAATTATACAAGTTAGATTATGTTTAGACAAATTAAGTTAATAATATTATAATTTGAATCAAAATAATATATTATTTAAAAATTTATGATGTAAATTATATATTTTATTTTTTTATGTACCAATATATATTTTTTTTCAAATTTTAGATACAAAGAGTAAAATTAACTCTTTTGAACACTTTTTAATATTTCTTTTAATTTAGCTACTAATCAATAGTCAACCCTCGTAGCAGTCCACGGCAACGTAACAACTACAATCATAATCCCTCCCAAAAATTTTTAATAACTCTTTATATTTATATTAAATAAATTTAAATTGGTTCTCTTAGTTAATTTTATTTATTTGTTTATTTTTATAATATAATTTTATGTAATTATTAAAAAAAATGAAAATTACACCGTATATTTATTGCACCCACCAATTATTATTTATAAACTTTTAAAACCAATAAATTTATTACAAATATAAGTCGGAATCTTATATACTTTTTTTAGTATATTTAAAGAAAACATAAATAGACTTTTTTTTTCTTTTTTTTTTTTTTTAAAAAAGGGAGGAAATCTTGATTCGGGATCTCTACATCCTCATAAATAGGTTTTTTTTTTTTTTTTTTTTAAACTTATCCACTAAAACTCCTAGTCTTCAACACTATCAGGCCTCTGTTTTTCTTCTTTTTACAGACCCCACTAGGCCACCACAACTCTTTGTAGTCCTCTTCTATTACCAAATTAAATTTGATGATAAGATTTGTTTCTTAATATATATATATATATATGTACATATGTTCTTAAATGTCATGTCATTATATGCATGGGTATTCTAAAGCTTTTGTGTTTTTATCAAGAACTTGGGATTATTCTTTCCTAATTTTTGTTGCTTTATAAATTAACTTGTCGTAATCACTTATGAAAAATTTTCTTTTACATAGTTTTGACACTTTCAAAATTTATTTTTTATCATCAAAGTTAGATTAGGACCAGTTTATAAAAGATGAAAAAACAACATAATATATAATCTTAGAGTTTTAATTTCATTGAACATGGAGATTTCATCCACTTTCTTTAGGAGGTGGATCCTTGTAAGGTTGGCACTTACAATTTTCCTTCTCTTATACCTTTGATTTCAATCTCCTCCTACCAAAAATTTTCAATTCATTCTTTGAAAGATATATTTTGTTTTTCTTGTTTTGATTAAAAATATATTGATTAAATTTAACAAATGATTTATATATATTTTTAGTTTTAAAATATTTATTGGATGTATTTTATTTTTTATACTTTTATTTACAAATTGATAAAACTTATAATAACATGAGCTTGTTATCTTTTATTCGAATATTAATTTCATATGTCTTTTGTATTAAATAAATATAATGTAATACCTCAAATGAAAAAGGTATAATTTTAGTTGATACCCCAAAATCAAATTTTAAGATCCGTCACAATTAGTAAATCATCTATTTTATTTTTTTTACGAGTAATGTTATTATGTTTCTAGAGTTTTTTACAACATGTCAAATTAAATTACACAATGAAATGAACTTTTAAATCATAATTTTCATTTTGATAAATTATACACTACAAGAAATTTGACATATAGTGATGCTAAAAAAAGCATCAGCAAAACCTCAAAATCCGTCAATATAACACCATAAACCCTATACTGATGGTCAAAATATGTATTCCGATGAATTTTAACTGTCGCTATATCCCTTGTTGTTATAGACTTATACTGATAGTTTTTAAGGTGTTGGAATAGCTTGTAGAGATAGATCTATGGTTCAAGATCGTTAGTAAATGTATATCTATTGGTATAGCATATGTTGTATATTTTACTGTTATACTTTTTATTGACAATTAACACATGTCAGTATAGACTTGTATGTTTTATATTTTCTTACCTATACCAACGGTTAATGCCCGTCAGTATAGCCTTTACCTATATTGATGCTTAAAGCCCATCAGTATAGGTAAAAATGTTTTTAATTTTCTCACCTATACTGATGCTTAGCATCCGTCAGTATAGACTATATTTTTTAATTTTCTTACTATACTGACGATTAGAGATTATCAATATAGAATTGTATGCTTTAATGGATATACCTACACTAACGGTTAGAGATTGTCAATATAGACTTATATATTTTAATTTTTTTATTATATTTTGGTGACTTTTAGTATCACCTAAAATATTTCAATGATCAAGTGCGTTAGTATAAATGTTAAGACGTTGGTAAAATTTTTTAAAAATTATATTTTCAATTATTAATATTAATTTATTTATAATTATAATATGATATGTTTTCATATAAAAAAAAAAAAACACAATAAAGTAAAAGATATTTAATAACATTAAACTACAAGTAAATTATTTATAATCCACAAACTTAGTATAAGTGAAAAACTAAAGTCATTGTACCAAGTTTGATAAAACAAACATCAATAAAACAAATATAGATAAAGAGTTACACCACCTTACCTTAAAAAATACAATCATAAATTTGCACCACCGGACACTTAAAGACTTTTTGATCACTTTAAAACTTCAATAATACTCTGAACAACATAATCTTAAAAAATTTGTAAACGAACAAATAATTGCAAAACCATCTCAATAAGAAAAAACATGCATGTACCTATTACAAGCCATTTCTAAAACCAAAATAGTTTATTTCATAAAATATCACAAGTTCTGAAAAAGTCAACAAGTGTAGCTACATCATATAACTAACAAGCTCAATGAACCCGACTCACTAACAGTATTCAATATATCAATCAAGCATCACAAAACACAATAGCCTTATTTCAATAAAGTGCATAACATCCAAAACAAAACCAAATCCCCCTACAAACATAATGCTCTGAGTAAATAAACAACTTCTGAAAATAAATGATCTTATCATAGATTTCTATAAAAAAGCATCTGTATAGCTTAAAAAAATCCAATTAGAATTCTTGTAAATTATCTTATATATATAGAAGGTAATAAGGTAATCATCCATTCATATACCGGTAGAAATAATTTTATAAACATCTTATTCATTCATATATACAGAAGGTAATCATCTATTTATATATCAGCAACAATAATATTATAAACATCATATTCATTAGTGTAATGCATGAATGAACAATAAATAACATAATTTGCATGTGTAATCTCCTCATTCTTTTAGTTTAATTCCAAATAATAACTTAATGAAATCAACCTAAGATTATTTTAGTCAATAGAACTATCATTAAACAAATATTTTCACTATAACATTCAAGTCTACGACTACAAAGCATACTTACATCATAAGGAAGCCTTTTCAAAAGAAAAAAAAAAAGGCAAAAAGCCTTTTCAAAGGAAACAGAGTAGGCTTTAAATCATATTGTAATTTAATGATTATGTGAAAAACTATGGGTAATGTTTCAAGAACACAATTACATTATTCAAAACCTAGATTCAAAATTGATTTTGACATTCTATTTAAGAAACAAGTATCAAGCAAAATATTTTCACATATATATCATGCGATGACAAGTTTATCATTTTCATTTTCATTAGGTTGATGACTTGAATTTGAAGAATGATAGTTTTCACGTGCAATTTCTGAAGCACTACTGGCATCAAGAACCTAAAAATAATTGAAAAGAAATTTAAATAAGGTTCAAGATTTATGAGCAATATGATAATTTACATATATATAAACTAAAATAGATGTTTTATATACCTCTTTATTCACCATGTGAGTAACAATATTCAAGATATTCATATTCTCATTAGGAAATTATCTTTTAAATATCGATAAAATAATACTTAAAGTTTCTTTCAAGTTTTTAATTTCAGCCTTCAACTTTTGTACCTCTTCCTTATGCTGATCCAATTTAGAAAATAAATGATCATATTGTTTAGATGAAGTAGATATTGTACCCATGCAACGAACACGATCTTTTCTCTCCGATTCTTTAACTTTTGAATAAACATTATCTTTCTATGAACTCCCTTCAAAATTCTAAAAACTAGTTTTGGTCAAACCTTGTTTCATGAGTTCCTAAAATTGTAAACAAACATTTTAGTATAAAGAAACAAAACATAAGTAAAAGCAAGTAAGAACTAAATTAAAAACCACAATTTTAGCTACTTTATCATTCACAACACTTTCATCTTTACGTGTATGAGAAAGAATATACATCTCAATATGTGATGGTGGAATTCCATAAACTTATTCTTTCTATAAAGGTATAACATTAATTATTGTAATGACAAAATCGCACATATAAAAAGTAAACTTCGTATTCATTTAACTAGTGTGACAAGAAAAATTGATATATGTACACCAAGGTTTGAATAATCCTCGAGAATGATTTTGTTTCCTGTGCAATAAGGCTCATCTAATTTTGAGCGATTTATTTTATTTGTCTCACTCTATTCCTTTACACAAATGAATAAGAAAATATATATTATAATAACTTTGTAATTATTATCATAGTGTTAAAACAAAGTAAATAGTATCTTTTGTAAGCATTTACCTTCGCTTTATTAGTCAATCAATGTGTAGCAAGAAATAGAAATTGACTTTTGTCTACTCGAGAATCATCAACCTTTGTAGTTATTTCCTCTGGTGTCTTGTGGTCATCATAAAATTTAGACTTCAATTCATTTTTTCATTGCTTCCATTTAGCACCCATGTTTCTTAGTGCCCAAGACTTTATTTTTTTATATATTTTTTCATCAACGAGCTCATCAGAATCAAATTTATGAAATTCAAACTGACTACAATTTGAAAGAGGTAATTGGAAAGAAAATGTCAATATATATTATATGAATTGCTACTATTAACTGGAAACTAAAATATTATTGTCATGGCATTAGCTAGCAAATAAAACATTATCATTTTGATACCTCTAATGTTTTTCACATTTCTTCCTTCTTATCATTCGACATTTTGTGTGAATTGTATAATTAATTGGTGCAAAGCTAGGCATTCTCACCATACTATCAATGAATCAAGTTAAAGAGCAATATTCATCATTGATAAGTATAGCATCATTATTGACCTTAACAACAACATGCTTCCCTTCTTTCAAATCCTAAATATCAATCATACATGTAGGACCTCGAGCTTTTTTATGTTGAACATTTCCTACATAGAAAAATTATATGTAAAGAAAGCAATTAATTTCATTAAAAATTGATTTTGTACAACATTATAACACATAAATAATTATACTAATAGAATATAGTATTTTTATACCCGAATTATGTTCAACTTGTTCATCTTGATCTTTATTATTTGTAAATTGAGAAATTAGTTCTTAAGATTTTCGTAGAGGCTCATGTTGTAATGCTTTTGGATCTACAGGCACATGTTGTTCTTCAGATTGTGTTTGCAATTGAGAACTAGAAGCACGATTTGTCTTAGTGATATTCAATCATCTACGCTTTGCCATCTCAAGTTTAATAATACACAATATATTAGTGAATTATGTCTTACATTGCGAAAACTTAAAAACAATTTAAACTATCACATAGAATTAAAAAATGTCTTCCCTATTGTGTTCATCTATGGGATCTTTTTTACATGCTTATTTTTCATCTTTGGTGTGACCTCCATTCTTTCATCATCAACTCCACTTCTAACCCAAATTGAAGTACCATGTGTGTCATCAAATTTAACATGGATTTCTCTATGCTCTTCCTTTTTATATAAGGATGATTCATTACCCATATCAAATACATCTCTAAGTTTTGCATTCTTGATAAAGACCCAACCATTATGTCTTTCATCCTTCACATAAAAAACTTTCTTAGCTTGTGATGCCAAGATAAAAGGATCATGAACCAAATTAGTTCCATTATGAGCTAGATGTGAAAAATTCACAAAAGTGAAACCAAATTTATCCTTTTTAGAACCTTTATTTACATCAATCAATCACATTTAAATAACACAACTTTCATTTTACCAGTATAATTCAACTGAATAATGTCTTTTAAAATCCCATAATAGTTAACTTTCCCATCAATAGGTTATGCATCTATTGTATTTGCATAACTCATCATCTTAGTTGTTACAACAATCCTACTGTTTTCAGTTTTCAAGTATCTCTTATATACCTTGGTATGAAATCTAAACCATTAATGATATAACCGGTGTATTTCCTAATAATATCAGTTGGACCACGAGCAAGCCATCTAAGTTGATTTATGATGTTTGCATCTCCTTGTTGATCCAAATTAGCAACCTATCTAATTTCAAATATGGTTAAAATAATAATCTAAGTATAAAAAATTTAATTACATATTCCAAATCATGATGTGCGACTTACATGATCATGAAACCAATCATGAAAAGTTTCACTTTATAACTTTTGTATCTTATATGACGTAAGCTGAGGAGGCTGATTATGCCTCTTAATAAATTGCTCATGTTTTTTCCATAAAAAAATTCTTAAAAGACTACAATATACTACAAAAAAAAATTATCAAGTATAATATGCATGTAGATAAGTGATTTTACTTTATAAAAAGAGTAACTCAGCAAAATTAAAATAACACATATCGATGTGCTTGAACCAAAGTTACAACATTAAGTACAATTCATGAGACCCTTTTACATTTGTTAACATTAAAACCTTTACATTTTGATGTTTCCAATGATCTTCTTATAGTAGAAAGAATGGATATTTCTTCATTTACAAAGGGATTCTTATCTTCATTTCAAATGGGTCGATTAAAAATAGTTTTCATCCCATCAAAGTATCTTGAACAAAAAGTTATATATTCATTTGCTAAGTACCTTTCTACAATTAAACCTTCAGGACCAGCTCTATTGCGCTCATATGATTTAAGAGTAGGAAAAAACCTATATAAATAGAAGTTCAATAGAAAAGATCATTAGCAAACATCTTAGTTAAAATTTAAGTAAAAAAATTTATACCGCTTTAAGATATACCTCTCAATATGACACATCACCGATAAATGACTGGACTAGCAATTTTTGCTTTATTTTCCAAATAGATAACTAAATGTACCATTATTGTGAAAAAAATGAAAGAAAAATCTTTTTCATTTCACATAAAATTGATACAGCTCAAGACTCAAGTAATTCAAGCTTATGTTCATTGAGAACTTTAAAATAAAGGTCTTTAAAGAGATACATAAATCAATAAGAACTAAGCACACCTTATCATGTAAAGATCATCGTATTGCTATAAGAAGAAACTCTTGCATTAAGAGATGACAATCATAACTTTTGAGCCCTATTAGCTTTCGTTGTTTACGTTGTACACAACGTAAGATATTTGAAGAGTATTCATATGGAGTTTTCATTTTCTTGAGAATCTTTAAAAAGATTTTTTTTTCAATTAAGCTTATTTGATACAAAGCTTAAGGCAAGTATTGGGTGTTAGTGCCAGGACAAGTCTTTAGATAAAGAACACTCCTTATACCCATTTCTATGAGATTAAGTTACACTTTGTAGTTATCCTTTGACTTCCCTTCTTGCCCAATCAATGTACCAAAAATATTATCATAAACATTTTTTTCTTCACATCAAAATTGTGACGCAATAGAATATGTTCCCAATAAGGTAATGTGAACAAAATACTTTTCTTCTTCCATGGCCCATTTTCATTACCATTCCATTATTCCAACTGTCTCAACACTTCATTCCCAAATAGTGGTGAAAGAGCACTTCTAAATTCTTAAGTCCTATCAAATAAGTTTTTATCATTCCAAAACCTATGATTAGGTTGCAACCACCTACGATGGCACATGTAACAATACTTTTTATCATGTTGTAATCACTTAGATGCAGTATCAAATCCACAGCAAGAACATGCATATTTTCACCTAGTATTCTACCCAAGCAAATTGACATATACGAAAAAGTCATTAATGGTCCAAATTAATGTTGCATGCAATTGAAAGTTTTTATTTTTTAAGGCATCAAAAGTCTGAACAATAGATTCTCAAAGTTCATACAACTTTGCTACCAAAGGTTGTAGGTATATATCTATATTGTTTCTAGGACCTTTTGGACTAGGAATTAGTAGGGAAATAATTAAGTTTAGCTATTTCATTCACATCCATAGAGGCAAGTCATAAGGTATCAATATAATAGGCTAAGTGCTATATGTCACACTCATAGTTTTGAAAGAGTTAAAGCCATCAAAAGTCAATCCCAAGCAAATATTACGAGGGTCAAAAGAAAACTCAGGATATCAAGAATCTAATTTTTTTCAAGTTAGAGAATCTGTACGATGTCTTACACATCCATTCTATATACGTTCATATTTATGCTAAGTCATCAAGGGAGCAGTTTTTAAAAACATGAATAACCATTGTAGCCTTGGAAAAACCAACGTAAAATCTTAGTAGTTTTTTTTTTTTTTGACATTTTATCTTGGGGATCACTTTCTGCATCCTTTAATCTCTCTTTCCTCCTAAAAGTGCCACATTTTGAACATATTTTTTATTTACCATATTCTTCCAAAACAACATGCAATCATTAGGGCAAGCATGGATTTTTTTCATATCCCAAACTTAAGGCAGAAATCATCTTTTGCAATTCTTGATAAGACCTTGGCATTGTATTACCCTTTGGTAGAGCAAGTTTCAAAACCTCTAACAATGTATTGAAAGATTTATTTGTCCAACCATTAAAACACTTAATGTGGAACAAATAGATTACAAATGAAAACTTTGTGAAGTTTTTTAAAATTTGGATATAGTTTTTCCTTTGTATATTTAAGTAAACTATAAAACCTGTTAGTATCAATTCTATAACCATGGTGTTGCTTTCCACTAGTATCTCCGGCTTGTATGTTACCCACATCAACATTCATAGCTCTTTCAACCATCATCTGATGTAATAAATCATGAATGTCAGGACCTTGCCCTATTTCTTCGTCATTAATTATTCCAGTAGGTAAACATGCATCTAAGATCTCTCTATGAAATACCCATTAAACATATCTTTTGAGAAAACCATGACATATTATGTGATCAAATGCATCTCTCCTACAAACTTTAAATGTGTTGACACATTTAACACAAGGACACCAAAATTTTTCATCTCCAGATGATATTGCAAAGGCAAAGTCTAAAAAACTAGTGACTTCTTTTATGTATTCTTCACTCACTCTTGACATGAGATTTATCCATGCTTTATCCATAAAATGTAAGATGATTTGCCCTAGCAATAAAATTATATTGAATTTAAAAACTTAAATTAAAACAATAGCATTTAATTTAAGCACTAAATAAAATTTGACTATGTAAGCATAATGTAATATTTTCATTAAGAATATGTCATTAGGTATGATTCGTGGACCTACTACTAGACATGGATTAGAGGAGTCACCACCAATCTTTTTTGTTTAGGAGTGATTGGCCACCTAATTGAATCTAATCCACAAAACCAGATTTTAGGTCTAGGAGTGCGGTTACACATGAGAAATGTTATAACACCCTTACAACGTACATCAAAAGATATACCAATTTGATTCTAAATTATCCAAGCCTTAAAAATCTTTATGATTTTACCAAAATATTAAATATTGAAAACTAGTCTTAAAATTATCTCAATAGTTTAACAATTTAAGATAATTTTCTTACTTCAAGAGTATTCATAGGGACTAGTGTCCCACCTTAAAGAAGCTCTGTCATCGGATTTATTAAGGTTTTTTATTCGAAAAAAATCAGCAAAATCTCTCAATAGTTTGGTAGGACTTACTTTGAAGCAAATTTCCTAATAGTTTGGTGAGATTTTATTCTAAAAGTATTTATAAAAGTTTTATTTATTATTTTTTGGAAAATCCATTAAATCTTCTAATAGTTTTGTAATATTTAATTTAAAAAATAATTTTCCAATCGTTTGGAGGATAAAATTATTTTTTTATTATTATTCTTTCATTATTATTTTTTTTAAAAATGATTTATGAAATTTCCTAATAGTTTGGTGGATTCCATTCTAAAAAATAAAATCCATGAAAATTCTCCAATAGTTTGATAGAATTCATGAATTTATTTTGTAAAAATTTTTATTTGAAAAAGATTTTTTTATTATTTTTTCTTTTAAACCTATTTGAAAAGGTTTATTTATTTATTTATAATTCTTTTTGTCTTCCAAAAATAAAATATTTTTTTAATAAATATTGAGTTACTAAATGCAAATAAATAAAAACAAGAAAAATAAAATAAAATAAAATCTTAAAATAATGAAATAAAAAAATAAAATTGGAAAATAAAATGAAAATGGAAAAGAAAAACCTGTGATTCGAGTTTGGGTTAGTACGTGGGTCAATAAGTCACGCATGGATCCTAGACTGTCCAAAACAACATCGTGTTGAGTCAGTATATAATCCAAATTCTTAATGTTTTCTTTAAAAGTTCCCAGCTCTCTCTCTTTAAATCAAAACCCTCTAACCTCTATCTAGAAAAACCCTAAGAACACTATCAAAAATTGGAAAAAGCCCATCAATTTCTAAAAAATTGATCGAAAAGTGGCTGAAAATTCAACCTTCGTGGAAAAACTCATTGAAAAATTCATATTTCATACCTAAAAACCTAGTTTTTTTTCCAAAAAATATCGTATTTGCTCATATTTGTCCAGGCTTCTTTAAAACTTTCTAGAACCTTAATCTTAGCTCCAGAAACCTAACTCCAAACCCAAAAACTCCAAATCGACCTTAGAAATCTAAATCCCCAAAATTCTTGAAACCTATAAAATTTAGTAGAAACATAGAATTCCTTCCCCAAAATTTTCTTCCTTTCCTTTAACCGTGTCCTATTCCTCTGTTCCGTTGTTCAATTTATAGCCACATTTAGGACCAATTTTAGGAATCAAATAAAATCAATCCCAGGCTTGAATCCTGTAATTGGATTCTGCCTAAGCAAGATTTTAGGCTAAGTTTTGGCAATTTGTTTGGATTGAATCTAAAACTCCCGATTATGTAATAAAATCCTTATCCTTGACTATATGGACTGAATTCAGATTTTCAGTTTCCTAAATCTACGATCACATGTTGAAAGAAAGGAAAGAAAGAAAAATAAAATAAAATAAATAATAATAATAGCAAAATAAAAACAAAAACAACAATATACTATAATAATATACCTTATTATATCATAATAGTAATATAATATGCTATACTATATTATAATAATATACTATACTATACTATACTATACTATACTCTAGTATACTATAATAATATAATACTAGTAACAATAATAATAACAATAATACTAAAAACAAAAATGAAATTAGCCTAATTGACCCCGAATATAGATGAGTGTCAAAAGCTGTCCCTTTTTGCATATCTCTGTTAAATAAGGATGATGCAAAGACCTAGACACTCACTCTGTTCCAAGAGTTAAAGCAGTAAATTAAAATGATTAGAGCTGAGTCGCAAGTCAAAAAATGATCAAAATAAAAAAGTCAAAAATATGATCTGGACTACGCCTAGATTGAAAAGTCCAGAAGATGATTTGGACTAAGTTGAGATCAAAAAATTAAAAAAATGATTTGGACTGAGCCGAGATTGGATGACCAAGATAAAATCGTGAGTTAAGAAAATGATCTACTGAGCTAAGATCGGATGATAGGGATGAAATTGCAAGTTTAAAAGATAAAACAACTGGGATCGAGTCGAGGTTGAAGATGAATGACCAGGATAAAATTATGAGTCAGAAAAATGATTTGGACTGAGCCAAGATCAGATGATCAAGATGAAAAAATCAGATAATCGAGACAAAATCATAAGTCTAAAAGATAAAATGACCAAGATTGAGTCAAGGTAAAAAATGAATGATCGAGACGAAACCATGAGTTTAAAAGATAAAGAAACCTGGACTTAGTCGAGGTCGAAGATGAATGACGGAGATGAAATCACAAGTTAAAAAAATGATCTGGATTGAACCGAGATCGGATGACTAGGATAAAATCATAATTCTAAAAGATAAAATGATTTGAATCGAGTCAAGGTCAAAGATGAATGACCAAGATGAAACCATGAGTTAGAAAAATGATTTGAATTGAACCGAAATCAGATGATCGAGACAAAATCACAAGTTAAGAAATGAAGTGACCCAAATTGAGTCAAGGTAAAAAATGAATGATTGGAATAAAACCATGAGTCAAAAAAATGATTTTGATTGACTCAAGATCAGATGAGTATAAATAATAATGCAACGATGCAAATGCATGTCTTGTCTAGGATGCAAGTAGTGCTGATGTCATGAAATTTTAATTGTGGTGACAAAATTCTTAAGATTTCACCAGTCATTCTTAGCTTTTTAGTATTAATAATCTTAGAATAAATTTTATCAACCAATCCATGTCATTCTTCTCATCTGGTCATGATTGACAGGTTGTGTCAACCAATCTATCACTGGGTCATCTTGTTTGCCCTTTTTTTCCAAGCATCTCTTCAGGCTTTTTTCACTCGTCTTATCTTGAACTTTTTTCAAAAGAATGGAAAAACTTTTATGCATAGTATCATTTATTTATTTACCATCATTCAAAATAGTGACAAACATGATGTATTTCCTGATTCATTCAAGGGATATTAATGAAGGATAAGAAAAATGAGTCTTTATTATTGAAAAAACAAAAGGTATGGTCAAGAACAACTCAAAGGTGAACAAAGGCAAAATGATGTGATTATTAAAATAGGACATAACATCTAAAATAACGATTATTCAGACAATTTTTAATTCAAACTCAGAATCATCTTTTAAAAACACATATATTTAATCTTTAAGCTAATCATCATCCTCGTTCTTGGAATTTTCACATGAAGTTGTTTTTTCAAGTCTTTATCTTTACTTAAACTACCCTTTTGGGTTTTCAGCTTAAGTCTTCCTTTTTTTCTTTTTTTTTTCTTTTATTTTTTGCTTCATTTATCCTCTGATCCATTAGTGACACTTTGATAAAAGCTTCAAACAATCCAATGGCAAACCCATCCTAATTCAATTCATGATTCTCCAAATCGAGTATTCATGTTCGATCAAAATAGACTTTTAAGAGACGTAACGTAAGCTAGGGTAAAGGTAGCCAAAGAAATGGATAAACAGGCCCAAATTGTATTTGAAGGGTAATCAAACCAAGGATTATTTTTTCATGTGGAGCACATTGGCATTTCGCTCCAACAACTTCTCTTCATTTTCTTTATTTTCTTTTTTAAAGAAAAACTTAAGCACAAAAGAGCTTTGCCCTTAAAATTACTAAGGGTAAATAGATCTTTCGACTTTGCCCCCTCAATGTAGGGGTGATCCTTGGTTAGGGTTTTTTTAAAAGAAATTTTTAATAGGCTCAAATGAGGTAGCAAAGGATAATTTTACTTTTTTTTTTTTAAGGATAGAAGAAAGATGGCCATTTTTCACTTCAAACATGAATACTCTTAATGAAGAACATTTATTGATTAAGAGCAGATTTGTGAATGAACAATTATAAAGATCATTTATTGCATTACTTTTAAAATTCTTCCCCATATTTATCTTATTTTTTTTATTCAATAGTCCCAATAATCCCAATCTATCAATCCAATCATCATGAATGATGTTTTCCAAAATTAAATCTTGAATCATCGTCATAACTTTTTGAATATTCATTATTTAGAATCAAAGAATGAATATGAAAAAAAAATGAGAAAGTAAAGATAAATAATGGGGATTCACACAAAAGAAAAATATCATGAAAATGCATCAAACATGTCACTTTATTAAAATGATGAAAAATAAGATGAAATCCAAGTACATAAAAGAAATCCCTATTATCAAGAAATCCTAAGAAGATAAGTAGTTTCAATCGGTCTCTTCAAAGTCATACCCTTGAATGATTGGGCAATGGGCTACCACTAACATTAATGCTGTGTTTTCATCGGTATCAAAATTTATCAACCCTTCTTTGATCAAACTTTGCACCAAATGTTTCAAAGGGATATAATTTTTTGTGAAATAGCCTACCACCCCAAAATGGTAGTCACAGAGAGCAATAGAGTCATACCATTTGGGATAGGAAAGTTTAGGTTATTTTACAGGAATGAGAGCAATCAAATTGTTCTTGTAAAGCTCTTAATACAAATCTATGTAGTTCATAGGAATATGGTTAAATGTAAGCTTTTTTTAGTTCGTGATTCTCGCACACCACTTGTTGGGGTAGTTGGACGAATAGAGGACCTAGGTATAGATGAATAAGAAAGTCATGGAGTTGATTGGTAAACTGAAATAGAAGCATGACTCACAATAGGATGATATGTAAGATAAATCAGTTGAGGGTGGTTTTTGAATTGCTGCCTATTAAAACTCACTGCTTGAGTTTTATTTTCCTTTTTCTTGGGTATTTTTTTAGCATCAAAGAATTTTTCTTCTTTCAATTTATCGCTCTTGATTGTATTTTCAATGATCTCCCCTGAAATCACTATATCTATAAAATTCTTAGTCATGTTCTCTATCATCTTTTCATAGTTTAGTGACTTTAGAGTGCTTATAAACAGCATTGTTATTTTTTTCTCTATTAGAGGCTTGTACCTGAGCAACAACATCTTGCCACCTTTGGGCATATTTCTTGAAAGATTGAAATGTTTTTTCTTCATATCTTGTAATGAAAGACAATCATGAGCCATGTCTATAAAGTGGTGATATTGGTTTATGAAGGATCAGGTCAAATCCTTTCATGATTTTATGCGAGTCCTATCCAACTAAACATATCACCTTATAGCATATCCAGTTAGGTTGTCTTGGATACATACATGAGTAACTTCTTATTGCTAGCATGTGCTGCCATCTTATGATAATATATTATAATATGTGTAATAGGGCACTTAGTACCGTCGTATTTCTCAAATTCTGATACTTTAAACTTTGAAAGAATCACCATATCTGACACCAAACAAAGGTTGACAGCATCCATGATCCATAAAAATCAATACCTTTCATAGCTCGCAATCTTTCTTCAATCATGCTTATGGCTTGATCGGTCTTAGAGTCTTCTAAAGGTATAGCTATTTACAACTTTACTTCTTCTTTTGTCTCATCCATTTTGGGAATTTAGATGGGCTCATATGTCTTTTCAATAAAGATAAGATTGGTATAACTCTAAATATTCCTTTAATTAAGTGCATAAGGCGTTATATAATTTGAGAATGTAGTCTGCTGTAGTCAAACACTTGGGGTAGTTTGGGTCTAATATGGACCAAAATCTGATGGATATGGTGATTTAGTGACTTCATGCACACTATCTTCTTCCACTTCTTTTTTTTGTTTATCTTTTTTAGAGCATCCAAAATCTTACTTAATTTTTCTCAAGTATTTTATGGGCTTTTTCTATCTTTTCGAGATGATTTGCATTATCATACTCCATTTTCTTAGCTTTAGCCCAGGTATAATACTGGTGTTGAACTATCCTCGAATATTAATTTTCATAATTATGGTACAAATTTAGAATGATGTTTATGAAATCTTCAAATTATGCATGAGTGTAAAAATAAAATGCATGAATGCAATAAGGAGAATTTACCATATAACGATTGTTATCAAAGAAAATCTTTTTTGAATTATAAAGTTATTTTTAACCAAACCCAATATTACATCCATGAAAAGTCTAAAACTACTGGGAAAAGAAACCCATAGCTCGCCTATACTAGTTTTGCACTTTATTAAGGAAATCCATCAATTTTTAACTATGCGCTCCAACTAGTAGCACCCTTGCTATCCACTTTTCAATCATTTCTACCATTTTTTGGCTTTGTAAATAACCATAATGATTCAGTCAACCAGAGACTTCAACTGGTTATGTTTTTTCATATATGCTTCATTCATTTGTTCACATTTTTCAATCACAGCCTTCATTTGCACTATAAATCTCACCATCACTCCATTCAACATCTGGATATGCTTTTAGGCTTCAAAAGGTATTGCAGCCCTTATTTGTAGTTTTGCTTGCAACTGTTTATTTTCTTGCAAAAGTTATGCTAATTCTTGATTAGTAGATGATCGAGTTGTATTAAGATTAATGCATAAACTCCTCCATCTATCTTTTTCTTGTTCTAGTGTATGGATTTCCTTTTCAGCTTTTTGTTTGCAAGCTTCAACTCTTCAGACTCTTTTTTCAGGCCAATAGAGAACTTTGCTAGGCGTTCCATGGATATAACTAAGATTTTCCTTGTTAAAAATTATTTCATGGCAAATATTCTTTACGATATGAATGCATGATAAACAAAAAGGATTAGTAAAAATAATATATAAAGACCAACATACAGGGTTAGTATACAAACATATACAAAAAGAAAAGACAATATAAAGTTTTAAAAGTAAAACAAACATCCAATCATGTGTCCTATTTAGGATTTTCTAACATAAAGGGAGGCATGGTTCTATCTAGGTTTGGACCCTTAGGGTTAACTATATGTGGCTTGGATTATTTCTAGAAGGTTCTCAAATTATTATTTACATCTCCATCATAGACTAGTAAGGCATCGCGATCCTCACCCATCATAGGCTCTAAGTGAAAAGGGTTTAATTTGAGTGACAGTGTTTAGTAGGCCCATGCGAAGACATGAAATCTCACGAAGGCATAGGTACTTCACTCTCTCCTAAGGGCAGAGCTCAAGTAGAGAGCTTCATGTTATGTATATGCAAATGAATGATAGATATATACAATAGATAAATGAATAACTAAAACAAACATAAGTAATGAAAAGAAATAAAATTAAATTTCAAATTTATTAAGCAAGGCTTAGATAATAAGAAATCATTTATTGGCTTGACTTACAATGTCCCCAATGGAGTCACCAAACTGTCATTACGTATAGATCCATAGACCTACTGTTAGACATGGATTAGATGAGTCACCACTAATCTTTTTTGTTTAGGTGTGATTGGCCACTTGATTAAATCTAATCCATGAAACCAGATTTTAGGTCCGAAAGTGCGATTACGCGTGAGGAAGGTTATAAAATCCTTACAGCGCCCATTAAAATATGGTACCAATTTGATTCCAAATTATCCAAGCTTTAAAAATGTTTATGATTTTACCAAAATATTAAATATTAAAAATTAGTCTTAAAATTATCCAATAGTTTGGTAGCAATTTAAGATAATTCTCTCACTTCAGGAGTATTTATAGGGACTAATGTCTCACCTTGAAGAAGCTTTAACATCAGATTTAGTAAGGTTTTTTATTTAAAAAAAAAGTAAAGTCTCCTAATAGTTTGGTAAGACTTACTTTGAAGTAGATCTTCCAGTAGTTTGGTGAGATTTTATTGTAAAAGTATTTATAAAAGTTTTATTTATTCTTTTTTGAAAAATTCATTAAATCTCCTAGTAGTTTGGTAAAATTCAATTTAAAAAGCAATCCTCCAATCCTTTGGAGGATAAAATTATTTTTTTATTATTATTCTCTCATTATTATTTTTTTTTGAAAAAAATGATTTGTGAAATTTTCCAATAGTTTGGTGGATTCCATTCTAAAAATAAACCCATGAAAATTATCCAATAGTTTGGTAGAATTCATGAATTTATTTTGTAAGAATTTGTATTTGAAAAAGACTTTTTTATTATTGTTTCTTTTAAACTTATTTGAAAAGGTTTATTTATTTATTTATAATTCTTTTTATCTTCCAAAAAGAAAATATTTTTTTAAATAAATATTGAGTTACTAAATGCAAATAAATAAAAACAAGAAAAATAAAATAAAATAAAAACTTAAAATAATGAAATAAAAAAAAGGAAAATGAAAAAGAAAAACCTGCGATTAGGATTGGGTCAACACAGGGGTCAACATGCGAGTCAATGGGTCACGTATGGATCCTAGATTGTCCAAAACAACATCGTGTTAAGTAAGCATATAAGCCAGATTCTCAGCATTTTCTTCAAAAGTTCCTAACTCTTTCTTTCTCTAAACTGAAACCCTTTAACCTCTTTCTAGAAAAATTTCAAGAACACTATCGAAAATTGGAAAAAGCCCATCAATTTTTGGAAAATTGGCTGAAAAGTGGTCAAAAAATTTAACCTTCATTGAAAAACTCATCGAAAAATTCATAGCTCAACCCTAAAAACCCTAGCTTTTTTAGTAAATCCTAGATTTGCCCAGATTTGGCTAGATTTCCTTAAAAACTCTCATGAACCTTAATCTTAGCTTCAGAAACCTAAATCCAAACCCTAAGACTCCAAGTCAACCTTAGAAATCTAAATCCTCAAAATTCTTGAAACCTATAAAATCCCAGCAGAAACCCAGAATTACTTCCCCAAAATTTTCTTCCTTTCCTTTAACTATATCCTATTCCTCTATTCCTCCGTTCAATTTATAGCCACCCTTAGGACCAATTTTAGGAATCAAACAAAACCAATCTTAGACTTGAATCCTAAGATTAGATTCTACCCAAGCAAGATTTTAGGCTAGGTTTCAGCAATTTGTCTAGATTAAATCTGAAACCCCTGATTATGCAACCTTGACTATATGGATTGAATTCAGATTTTCAGTTTCCTAAATCTACGATCACAGATTGGAAGAAAAGAAAGAAAGAAAAATAAAATAAAATAAAATAAAAAATAATAATAATAATAATAATAATAACAACAACAACAACAACAACAACAACAACAACAATAATAATAATAATAGTAATAATAGTATATTGTACTATAGAGTAATAATAATAATAATAGCAAAATAAAAATAGAAACAACAATATACTATAATAATGTACCCTACTATATCGTAATAATAATATAACATAAATATAATATGCTATACTATACTATAATAATATAATACTAGTAACAATAATAATAACAATAAAACTAAAAAAAAAATGAAATCAACCTAATTGACCCTGGACATAGATGGGTGTCTATAAAATAATATTTTAGATGTACCTTTATAATTAAAGTTATGTATATTCAAGAGAAACAGAACCAAGATCATTTTCAGTTAAATAAGTAAGAGAGAGGTAAAGGATAAAAGGAAAGTAACTCACAATTGCAAAATGACAAAATCTAGGCAACTTGTAAAAACTGTGTAGAAATGAGGGATTTTTACAAGGAAAACAAAGTTTTAAAGCTTGAAAATTTAAATAAGGATTTTAGCTACAAAGTTAAAAAGATGAAAGGTGAGGAGAAGTGAGAAGAGATAAGCTTTAGGTGAGGTAAGGACTGAAAGGCAAGGTAAGGATGGTGTGAACAAAATTTTCACTACTTTTATTTTAATAAGTTTAGATTTTTTAAAAAGGTTTTCATTCCCAAGACATGGGAGCATAAGGTAAGGACAGTGGATTATTGAAGATATTTTCAGCCAAAAAATGTCTTGAATAGTCTTTAGATAGGGGATTATTCTCTTCAAATTTTTATGGGGGATTATTCAAGGTATTTTCTGTCAAAAATACCTAAAATAATCCCCTTAGATTTTTTATGAGTGGATTATTGAGGCATTTTTACCAAAAACACCTTCAATAATCCCCTCAGTTTTTTTAGATGGAATTATTGAAGGCATTTTTGGCAAAAAAATGCCTTCAATAATCCTCTTTCATTTTTATGATGAGATTATTGAAGGCATTTTTGCTAGAAAATACCTTGAATAGTCCTTTACAAAATATTGAATGAGGTTCTTGAAGGTATTTTTGATCAAAAAATACCTTGAATTATATAACCCATGAATTATTCATTCATTAGGGATTATTAAAGGTGTTTTCTGTAAAAAATGCCTTCAATAATCCTAGTATTTTTCTGTTTTTTAATATTTAAGGTGTTTTTGCTTAGAAAATGCATTAAATAATCCTCTTCAATTTTTATGATAGGATTATTAAAAGCATTTTTAGTCAGAAAACACTGTGAATAAGCTCTTACAAAATATTTAATGGGTTTATTAAAGGCATTTCTAGCTAAAAATGTCTTGAATAATTTATGGATTATTAAAGGTATTTTGACCAAAAACGCCTTCTATAACCCATGAATTATTCATTCAAAAGAGATTATTAAAGGTGTTTTCTGTTAAAAATGCCTTCAATAATCCCAACATTTTTTTTTGGAATATTTAAACCCCTTCAATTTTTATGATAGGATTATTGAACGCATTTTTAGCCAAAAAAATGCCTTGAATAATCCCTTACAAAATATTAAATGGCTTATTGAAGACATTTTTGGCTAAAAATATATTGAATAATTCGTGAATTATTTAAGATATTTTTGACCAAAAATGCCTTTATATAACCCATGAATTATTTATTCATTAGGGATTATTGAAGGCTTTTTTTTTCAAAAATATCTTTAATAATCACAGCAATTTCTTTTGGAATATTCAAGGGGTTTTTGCTCAGAAAATGCCTTGAATAATCCCCTTCAATTTTTATGATGGGATTATTGAAAGTGTTTTTAGCCAAAAAATGCCTTAAATAATCCTTTACAAAATATTTAATGGGTTTATTGAAGGCGTTTTTAGCTAAAAATGCTTTGAATAATTTGTGGATTATTCAAGGTATTTTTGACCAAAAACGCCTTCTATAATCCATGAATTATTCATTCAGAGGAGATTATTAAAGACGTTTTTTTATCAAAAATACCTTCAATAATCTCAGTGTTTTTTTTAAGGAATATTTAAACCCTTTTAATTTTTATGATGAGATTATTGAAGGTGTTTTTAGCCAGAAAATGCCTTGAATAATCCTTTACAAAAATTGAATAGGGTTATTGAAGGAGTTTTTTGCTAAAAATGCCTTGAATAATTCGTGGATTATTCAAGGCTTTTTTGGCAAAAAAATGCCTTATATAACCCATGAATTATTCATTCAGAGGGGATTATTGAAAGTGATTTTTGTTAAAAATGCATTCAATAATCTCAGTGTTTTTTTTTTAGAAATATTCAAGACGTTTTTGCCTAGAAAATGCCTTGAATAATCCTTTTCAATTTTTATGATGGGATTATTGAAGACATTTTTAGCAAAAGAATGTATTGAATAATCCCTTACAAAATATTGAATTGGGTTATTAAAGGCGTTTCTAGCTAAAAATGTCTTAAATAATTCATAGATTATTCAATGCGTTTATCACTAAAAACATATTCAATAATCCTCTTCAATTTTTATTAGGAGATTATTGAAGGTGTTTTTGCCTAGAAAATACTTTGAATAATCCATAACAAAATATTGAATGCATTTATTAAAGGTGTTTCTGGCTAAAAATGCCTTCTATAATTCATGGATTATAAAAGGTATTTTTAGTCGAAAATACCTTGAATAATCCCCTTAAATTTTTTAAAAGGGATTATTGAAGGCGTTTTCTATAAAAAAAATACCTTTAATAATTCACAGTTTTTTTTAGGATTATTCAAGGCGTTTTTGCCCAAAAAACACCTTGAATATTTCATTAAAAAAATTGAAGGTGTTTTTTTTTTATGAGATGCCTTCGTTGATCTTTTTTTAAATTTATTCCCTTGTCTTGAACTTTGGAATCCCAAACTACTATTACAGAGAACAATTAAAAGCTACATTGCAACGAAACCAAAACCCTTAAGCTCATTTAGTTTGCCTTTTGGTTTCTTTATCTCTCTTAACACCGTCGACCTTCAACAACTCAATGCCACATACCTTTTTTTTTTTGGTATGTCCTTATTTTATTTCTTTTTTATATTATTTATATTCTTCGATATAGGTTTTTTTTTTGCTGTTCCTTACTATATATATTTTTTATTCATTCCACCATCACCTTAGTCGTCCAATCACCTTTCATTGTATGTCTGATATTTCTGTATAGTTTGGTTTAAATATTAAGGTTTTCTAAATGGTATTGTGAAAATTGTGCGTACTTTTTACTCAGAACTTTTTTGCATGAAACTCTTATTTAAGGTGGGAATCACAATATGGCTTGTACTTATAAAATATTATTAGTTTGAAGAAGTTTTAAGTATATTGGCATAGTAACTATAGTATGATTGTATTTTATTACGTATTATGTGAAATTTAGAGAGATAGTTTGGTGTATTTCATATAATTATGATCAAAATCGCAGGTATTATGGAATCCAAAGAACATACTTCTCCTACTACTGAACATGAAGAAAACACACTTGTAATGAAAAAAAAAAGCAAGGGGACAAAATAAACATTAAAGTGACATACACAAAAATTCACATCGAACTCAATCAAAGTGGGCAGCCTGTGTCTGATGGAGTTGCCAAATTGGCTAGTTATATTTGAGTGGTCTTTTGTAGTACCATTTCTATTACATACCATAATTAGCGATGAGTTCATGATGATCTAAAGGATCGTATATGAGAGTCCATTGTGGTATGTTTATTCAACTATTTCATAAAATTTGTTAAATGATTATTTAATTAAAATCCAATGTGTTCATACTAATTGGGTTAAATTTTTTAAGAATGGTTCAACGTCCCAATTGAGTGGAAAAACCTTGTGTTACAATCGATTGGGAAAGTATTCAGAGACTTTAAAAGCAAATTGACAACTCAATAAATTTTACCTTTCATTGATCATGATGATGTGTTGGCTATTTCACTTTTTGTCATATACAGATATTATAAGTTATCAAGATTAGATGATTTTTTTTCAAGATCGACTATCAAAAGATTTCTCGGTATGCATACCTATTACAAAAAATTGTTTATAAGATTTTATGTAATATATTCAATATCTTAATATGTGATTTACATAATTTTTTTTTCTAAAAAATCAAAGAACAACAAAAGAACATTCAAGCCAAACAAGTATATCATCGTCGAACATTAAGAAAGGGTTATGCAAATGTCAAGTATGAGCTTGTAAGTATTCACACACTTATTTTATACTCATAAATGAATATTTATGAACATTCATTTAATATATTCTGATTCTTATATAGCAGTAATTTATTAGGAATCAGCTAACTTTGGCACTGAAGTTTTTAGCTAAGATGTATGGAAACAAAGACATCTATGAAATGATGGATTATTTGCAGATGAAGCAACTAAAAAATGGCTAAAAAGATTGTATGTATAACTGTTCATTATATCACATATGATTGGCTTTGTGCTTGCATGTATGATGCTATACTTGTATAAATTTATTGTTACGGCCTATCTTATTATTATCTTTCAAGATGATTATGCTACTAAATTTAAATCCGATGAACTGGTAACCCACTATGGCAAAGATTTTCTTGTCTTTAGCATTGAGAGAAAAAGAAAGACATGGTCAAGTTGGTGGGGTTGGTAAATTTGTGTTGCCATCAAAGTTCTTTAGTAATCAACCCAAAACCCCTCAAATGATGAATGCACAATATGAAGCAATCATTGAGCAACAACAGCAAAGACTTGATGACTAAGAGCAATGCATGAATGAGCAACAGCAATGATCGCAGCTTTAGAGGCGATGTTGGTAGCAATACAACTTACTTGCTTATAGGCCAGTCGATAGCATCATTCAATTAGGATAAGCTTCTGTTGCAAGTCAAGTAGGAAACCCAACCTCTAGTACTAGCTATGAAGTATGATTTTATTTATTCGCTCGATACTTATTTGTTTATTATATTTATTGATTTAGTTCTAATATTTATATTTTATTATATATTGTAGCAGGATGTTGGGACTCAAAGTATGACCCTTGCTCAAGCTACCATTGATGTGTTATCTAATTATTCACTTAATCATTTATCCAGAGGAAACTACATTACCGTTGAGTCTGAGAATAGGTTATTTAATCATCTATCAGTTTCTTACATTAGTAGGGATAAGATTAAGGAATTTTGTGACCTAGATAAAATATCAGCTGCTGATATTATTGCTTATATAAGGTTAGCTTATAAATTTAAATATATGAAGTTAATATGTATTAATCTATATTACAGTGTATTACTAACTAGTATTGTTAATTGTTATCGTGCAGCTTCTTATATAGAGAGATTAAGGCAAGATAAATGATGTATAGATTCAGATTCATTGACCTAAATATCATTAGTGAGTAGTGTGGCACTGTTATTTTTCATGGTCATCATGTGACTCGATGCATGCAAAAATAGGTTGATTATTATTTGCTCCTGTATAATGCTATGTAAGTTATATTCTTACAAATAATTATTCCAACTTTACCTGAATCTGAGATGATACCTAATTTGAGTATATCATTCTTATTATTTTGCAATTGTTATTGGCAGCGTATTGTGATTGATATCAATTCCTTTATGCCATACTTATTTAATTCCTTTCAACCAATGGCGATGCCAAATCCTGATATTCAAAATTTTATAAAAAGGTATTAAATGTTATTATATTATCTTCTGTTTCTTCATAATTACTTTTATTTTTGTATTAAGTAATTTTTTTTTCAATTTAGGAGAATGTCTACATTTGATAAGAAAGCAAAGATTAATTGGGTGTCATTATCGATAAATGTAAAATTTATTCTTTTATGCTGAGTTTGTTTAGATAAATGTTTCTTAAATCTACTAAATTTATTTTTCAGGTACCTCATCAACTAGGATATACTGAATGTGGATATTATGTCCTTCATTTTATGAGAGAGATAGTTTTATATGATTTTATGACCACACCATTCAAGTTTAATATTAATTTCATAAAATCATTGTATCTTCCAAAAAAAAAAAAAGCTAAATTATGTTCTGATTTATTAACATTTACTTTTGATTTTTTTTTTTAGTGGGAGAGTAAAAGAAGCTTCACGATAGATGAACTTGATAAAGTCAGTAAAAGTGGTGTGAGTATGTATTTTCGTTTGCTAAACCTTGAGGTTGGAGAATCTTGGTTGGGTGTAAATATATGCATTTCATTTTTTATAATGTTTTTAACATGCTATGTTGAATGGATAGTTTAAGTTTCTAGATTGGGGTATTGGTTTAATATTATTGGTATATATTTGTTTTATATCAATTGACAGCTTATATGAATACACATACATTGAGCACGATTATTTGAAAAAAGTATATTTATATAACAACGTTATCAGTTTTAAATTTGGATGTGTGGTCAATTTATTGAAATACTACAATGTTCATAATGTAAATTTCAAAAATGTAATTCGTAATATCGCATATATAAACCAAATGTTTTTCAGGTATAAACCTACAACTGACTTCCATAAATGCCTTCAATAGTCACCTCCCATTTTTTTTTTGGATTATTCGAGGTGTTTTTGTTAGAAAACACCTTGAATAATCCCTTAGAAAAAATTGAATATTTATATGAATATATTTATATGAACATAGAAAAATATTTATATAAATATAAATACTACTATATATGTCGATTATTTATAATTTGACTTTCAATCTAGAATGATTTTAAAATTTTATAAAACCATATTAAAACTGAAATATTAATTGAAGGCATTTATAGCTAAAAATGCCTTGAATAATCTCTTTTAATTTTTTTGATGGGATTACTAAATGCATTTTTAGCAAAAACTACCTTCAATAATTCCTTACAAAATATTGAATGGGTTATTGAAGGCATTTTTAGCCAAAAATGCCTTCAATAATCCCCTCAACAAAATTTTTTGGATGGATTATTGAAGGCATTATGGACAAAACCACCTTCAATAATCCCTTTCAAATTTTTTTCAGGGGATTATTGAATGCGTTTTAGCCAAAAATACCTTCAACAATCCCTTCAATAAATTTTTATGAAGGATTATTGAAGGCGTTTTTGGCCAAAAACTCCTTCAATAATCCCTTCAATAAATTTTTATGAGGGATTATTGAATGTGTTTTTGGCCAAAAATGCCTTCAATAAATTTTTATGAGAAATTATTGAAGGTGTTTTTGGTTAAAAACGCCTTCAATAGTCCATTCCAAAATTTTTCAGGAGATTATTAAAGGTGTTTTTGGTCAAAAACGTCTTTAATAATCCTTTCTAAATTTTTTTAGAGGATTATTGAAGGTATTTTTGTCCAAAAATGCTTTTAATAATCCCCTCAACAAAATTTTTTGTATGATTATTGAAGGTATGTTTAGACAAAAATGCCTTCAATAATCTTCTTAAAAAATTTAAAATGGATTATTAAAGGTGTTTTTGACCAAAAACACCATCAATAATTACTCATAAAAATTTATTGAGAGGATTATTGAAGGTGCTTTTGACCAAAAATGCCTTCAATAATCTCCTCAACAAAATTTGAAATGGGTTATTGAAGGTATTTTTGACTGAAAACGCCTTTAATAGTCCCTCAAAAAAATTTATTGAAGGGATTGTTGAAGGCATTTTTGGCGTTTTTGGCCAAAAATACCTTCAATAATCCCTTGAAAAAATTTGGAAGGGATTATTGAAGCCGTTTTTGTATATAAATGCCTTTAATAATCCATATAAAAAATTTTGTTGAGGGGATTATTAAAGGCATTTTGACCAAAAACGCCTTGAAAAATTCACGAATTATTCAAGACGTTTTTAGCCAGAAACGCCTTCAATAACTCTATTCAATATTTTGTAAGGGATTATTTAAGGTATTTTCTGGCTAAAAAACGCCTTCAGTAATCCATCAAAAAAATTAAAGGAAATTATTCAAAGCGTTTTTTGCCATAAACGCCTTTAATTAATATTTTAGTTTTAATAGGTTTCATAAATTTTAAAATTATTCTAGATCGATGTCAAATTATAAATAATCTACATATATAGTAGTATTTATATTCATATAAATATTTTTCTATGTTCATATAAATATATTCATATAAATATTCAAATTTTTTTAAAGGATTATTCAAGGTGTTTTCTGCCAAAAACGACGCCTTGAATAATCCAAAAAAAAAAAAGTAACTATTAAGGCATTTATGAAAGTTAGTTGTAAGTTTATGCCCAAAAACCATTTGGTTTATATATGTGATATTATGAATTACATTTTGAAATTTACATTATGAATATTATAGTATTTGAATAAATTGACCACACATCTGAATTTAATATTCTCTCTTTCAATATTTTCTTTCCAAAACTTTTTGAATGGATTATTGAACGCATTTTTGGATGCCTTCAATAATCCCATTCAATTTTTTGTAAGCCAATAGTTTTCTTGTTTTAAACCTATACTGACGGTTGCATTAATAACTGTTAGTATATAACATATTTATACTGGCAAATAGTCATATACCATCAGAAAAAGTTTATTTATACAGATGGTTAAATAAAGTGTTAGTATATATATATTATATTCTGACGAATTTAAAATCCGTCAATATAAAGTTCTTTTACTTAACAGAATTAACCGTCAGTAATATATATCCTTAACAAATAAATTTTTTGTAAACTAGTATTTTTTTTGTTAAGCCTATATGACTGTTATGCTTGAATAGACCATGAGGTATAGTAACATATTTATAGATGGATAGCATATAGCGTTAGAAAAAATTTTCAATTATACAACCGTTAAATAAGTGTTGTAAAGTATATTATACTGACTGATATTAAAAATTCGATTAAGTAAATAGTTCTCTTTATTGACAAAATATTTAATAAAACCGTTAGTATAACCAAGCATCAGTGTATAGAAAATATTTTGTAGTGATACCATGATTCCTAAATTTTAATTCAATTATCGTTTTAATCTCTAAAATTTTAAAAAATAACATATTCACCCCATATTTATATGATTATACTGAAACAATCCTCTCATCAGCAAAATCATTAATACAGGTGTAAGTACAAAATTTTGCATTCGGATTAACCAACAATTGGTTAATTTTTTGAATTAACAAAATTGGGTAGGAACGAGCTTACTAGTTGGTTGACGTCACTCTATCTAATTAGCAGGCTCATTTTAACCCCAACTGTGGTTGGATTTGTGTCAATTTAGTACAAGATTATGGGTTGAGATTAATTTTGGGCTTAGAACAAAGCTAATAAAAAGCCATTGATCACCACATCATATGTCAATATGTTAGGAAGAGTCTAATTTGAGTTGAAAATGAACCTAGACAAAATTTAGGCCTTTTTAGCATAAAAATAGGACCAAGGCGATCGAAAGTCACATCAACCAATGGGTTGGCAGTTGTAGATAAGACTGAACATGATAATTTTGACAAATTATCTCTTTGACAAATTATGGGATAATTATAAAAGGATTTATCATATGGAACATAAAGATTTTACCATTCCCATCTTATTCATAGCCTATGACTATAAATAGGCATCTTTAGATTTTAATTTTTAACACCTAAGCAATTCTCTTCTCCTTCTCTAAGAAACTAAATTGTAAGCATTCCCTAAAAATCCGTCCTAAAATCTTGAGAAATTTCCCCATTTCTCCCATTAGAAGTTTTTATTTAAAAAAAAAAAAAAACTTCTTCAATCATCCCTAGTTACGTAAATAGCCTTTAACCTTAATCTAAGCCTCCACCTTATCATGAACCTTTTTCTAATGATCTGTCGAAACCTAAAAATAAAAACATTAGATATAGCTCTAGTTACTCTGCACACTCCCTAGCCAAACCACACCAACCTTCTAGCCTACCTGCTTGCCTTTATTTCATCATTTTCTTGCATACTAACATCATACCTTGTCCCCACCACTCCAACACATCATCCATAATGTAAACATGTAACAAAACTTTGCCATGAATTGCCAATTCTACTGAAACTCACCTAAAAATTCTTAGTTCACCAAAACTCTGCTAAAGATTCTTAATTCTACCAAAATTCTATCTGAAGAGTACAAATCAGACTAAATGTTTTTCAAAAAGTCTTAATCTAGCTAAAGCTCTGCCTAAAGATCTAGAGACATTTAGTCTAGGTAAAACTCAGCTTAACTTAACGTAACTCACAAGCTTAGACCTACAACTGTCATATTGGATCTTGTATCGGGCATATTTTTTCAAGTCTAATTCCTACAAACTCTCAGGCATATTAGGTTTCTCATTAATTTTTTTAATGAGCATCTGACATATAATCCATGATTATGCATCATGTCATCTTAGGAATGTATAATGGTATATTATATAGTCAAAGTTAGAATTTATTGTTATTGTAAGGGCAAAGGATACTTTTCATGTAAATCCATGTCTAGTATGCCATGCATTATCCAGTCATCTAACATAGGTATGAAAATGGGTTGCAATGAATATGCCTTTGAGGCATTCTTTATATAAATTATCATTATATTATGCCATCTAGCCTATGTTGTATTTCATGCTTCTCTAGTTACACGTTGTTACTCTATATTACAAGCATTAACTGTATGTTTGAATAAAGTTGATTGATAATGAGATAATCTGCATTATAAATGGTTGATAAATCACTTGAGGATGCCAGCCTACATGCATCTTTCTAGATGTATACGTGAAAGTGTAGGATATACAAATTATTCATATTGTATTGCTTGTTTTCAAGAATTAATGGAGAGCCATGGCCTTTAATCCGTAAGCTAGTTAGTTTATTAATTTGAAATGGATAAATAGAGGTCGAGTTTATCCCTTGGTGCTTTGATTCTTCTAATTACTTGTTTATAATCTCCAAATTAAGTTCTTTAGTAAAGATGAGATTGTGACTTTGAAATTGGCATCGATTCTCAATATATAAATAAATCGATTGCCAACTCTTAATCAAATCTTAGATCTCAATATTTAAAACAAGCACAAAAAGGTGAAACCTACATTATGCATAATGGCTATTAAATACCATATGGTTGATAAGAGGTTGACACATGGAACTAGAAGGTTGATGACATGCCAATTACTCATATTGTGATTTAAACGTATTAATTTTAGAATTTAATAAAAGATTTTGACAAAAAAAGAATTTAATAAAAGTAGGTATGAGCAATCAATTGGTTTGGTTTGAAAAAATCAATAACCGAACTAATTAACTAAGCTTTAAAAAATAATTGAATCAACTAAAATATTTTCAATAATTGACCTAACTAAATTTAACTGATAGTTCAATGAGATAACTGAATTTTTCACAATTTTCCCTATTTTTCACAATTATTTTGCAACAATTCAACCCAATAAAACTCAAACTCAAATATCAAGTTTTAACCACTCAAACTCAATAACTAGACTTAATAATTTTAACAACATTTTACAAGAAAAAGATAAATAAAAATATTCATCTCAACATTTTAATCAAAGCTAATTCAATAAAAATAAGTTCTTATAAGTATTCATTTGACATGCATCAAGTAACAAACGAAGCCAACAATCATAAAAGTTTCCAACACATAAAAGACACAAGTTTTCAAGTCTCAACAACTGCAAGCTAACTTTAAAAAAATAAATCAAGTAAAACACAAAGGTATATGGAAAACATAAAACAAGCCAACTCAAGAACATTCTAACAACATTCTTAAAAAATGGACCTTCCCTAGAAAGGTAAAAAGATTTATTATAAAAAAAAAAAAGAAAGGTGATACAAAGTTTAAGAGGGCAAAAGAAAGAGCCTAGTGTTAAAATGTGTGGGTTTGGGAGCCTAATCGCTAAACATGGGAAAACAAAAAGGACATTTTTGAAAATCATCAAAATCAATGAGTTGCCCCCAATATTTTTTAAAGTGCGATTGGTCACCTGAAAAGTTTATCTTTTTAATAAAATAGTAAAACAAGTTTAAGTTTATTAAAAAGATATTTTTTGTCTATGAAAATAATGTTTAGGTTCGGGAGTCAATTATATATGAGGAATAATTAAAAGCTCACAGTGCCCATTAAAAATGACCTAACCAGTTTATTGCATGTTATCATTGAGTTTTTGTAAAAATGATTATAACTTTAATATTTACAAATTAATTCCTTAATATTATTTACTCATTCAAAAAATTGAATTATTTTAAACTTCTTGTTTATGAAGACAAATCATGTTTATTTTTAACTTCTTTAAAAAAAAAATAAAGCAATCATTTTGGATCAAGATGAAAAATCTTAAGTATCGAAATACTTCCTTCATTCCCTTGTATTTTGGCAAAATTTTAAAAATGTCTCTAGCTTTAAAAATTTTCAAAATGCACTACAAAACCAAGAAAATATTTCATATAAATGATAACCATTGAGAATCCCCCTATATTTAGGCTAAATCTTAAGAGTTATTTTTGCTTGAAATATTATCTTATTTTATTATTTTTAGAACGTTTTGTTAGAAGACTTTTATTTATGAAACATGGAAATGATATGCATGGACATAAAGATATATTATATATGAATGGCAATTGAAAGGTAAATGACAAACACAAAGTATGAATGCGATGACAATTCCAGATGTAAATGCATGCAACAATTTATTAAAAGTTAAATACAAATGCAAATGAATGGGTTTAGGGTTGGCTTATGGTTTGGGGATTGGTTCGGTTTGGATGGGGATTTGGTTTGATTCAGTTTGGTTTTAGGGTTGGTTCAGTTTAGATTTGGTTTAGTGGTTGAATTAGGGCTCATGATTGGTTTAGGATTAGTTTAGGGTTTTAAGTTGGTTTAGGCTTGGTTAGGATTTGGGATTGATTTAGGGTTGGTTTAGGGTTTGATTAGTGTTTGGGGTTTTGGTTTTGGGTTTGGGGTTTGTTTTCGTGCTTGGGGTTTTAAAGTTTTAGGCTTTAGGGTTTGGTTTGGGGTTTGGAGTTTTGGTTTAGGGTTTGGCATGAATAATGCATGTGAAAAAATAAATGAATATGGCGTCAATGTGAAATGCAACATTCAATGCATGAAATGGGACTAAACATGAAAGCCATAACTTAAGCAAATTCACAAACACATCATAAACTAAAAATGCATGCAAAAACCTTACTAAAAATAAACTAAACACCAGGAGTTAGGGAAAGAACCAAGGTTTGGTTATGCTATGGAGGAAGCTTAAATCAAAACTTGCATGGCCATTTAATCATCCCTTGTGTTGGCAAAATCTTAGTGACTATGTATCCACCATTTCATTTCAACACAAACACATAAAATCAAAGTTAAACTTACTAAGAAAAATCACTTATTCAACACTTTTATCCTTTAAAAATTTATCAAACACATGGAAAACATAAAGTTCTAACCAAGAACAAAATGAAGCATGTATGAAATATTAACTTTTAGCCATGATAAACAAGATTGGAAGTTTTGACCAAGAAATGGGAATTGCTAGTTCGAAAGCTTCCCATGGTCCCTTTACAAACACTCCATCATTTATTTAGCTAAGACATATATCAAACACATAGAAAACAAACTTACGAAGGCATTTTATTATCAAAGGATTTTCATCAAACATGTAAGAAACTACTAAAAAGGAAAGTATTAGAAACATGCATACTTACCAAACAACCAACATAGGTTATCAAAGTAATAAACTAACATGAAAATAACCATCAATACAACTATAATCACAACATAATACATCAAACAAAGCAAGCAAAACACAAGAAACAAATAAGGGAAGATTCAACTACGCTATGGAAAAGCATGGATTGAAACTTCAAATGAGGATTTATTGTTGTTTCTTTGATCCTTCTTACTTCAAACCATACCATTTATTTGGTTGGTTGAAATATGGAAGAAAACAACTATGGGAAGAGTTGCTTCCTCTTGAAATATAAAAAAAAAAAAATTAAAAGAAAACTATATGCATGAATATAAAGCTTGCATGAAAGTAACAAGAAATTGTACCTTTCAAGCTTCAACCAAAATTTTCTTTTTTTTTTTTTCCTTTTTTTTTTGCCTCTCATGCCACCTTTCTTTTGTTGCCTTCTCTTTTTCTATTTCCAACCCTACATGATAAAAATAAAAGGCCATGCAAAAGCCTTCCGGCCCTAGATCATTTCTTCATCTAGTGGCTCCTATTATCCCTCAAGTTTATTCACCAAGCAACCACGTTTCACCTTTAGATCTAGCCTCTTAAAATATGAATGGCTCATAATGAATACAACTTAAAATTTGACTTTGAATGCAACTGTAACAATGGAAAAATGTCATTTTACCCTTATTAGAAATTTGACCCTTTTGTATGATTTTCTTAAAAACCTATGACCCCATCTTTGTTTTTGTGATTTTAACGTACCAAAAATCATAAAATAATATTTAATCATGTTCTGGAGCTTTTCATCAAAAATCAACTTCATGAAGGTTGAATTACGAAAATACCCTTAAAAGATATTTTAAGATGCAATCAAGTTTTTAATGCACTAAAAATCATAAAATAATATTTAATCATGATTAAAGCTTTTCATGAAAAACCAACCTCAAGAAGGTCAATTATAAAATTACCCCTAAAGGATATTTTAGTAATTTGAATCTTTCTAAGATGCAATATGATTTTTAGTGCATCAATATCAGAACATTGTTAATTACAACCCTTAATACTCCTATTTAGTTGTGAGTTCCAAAGGTTAGCCCAAGCTTGACAAAGTTTGATCGATTTTGATTAAATTTAACTTTATTTGACAAAGTTTGATTAAGTTTGACTATGAGGTATTTGGGTAAATTTGGTCAAAAATTTATTTTTGAAAATTTGTCAATGTTAAAGAAATATTGGTCATGAACTGGGCCTAACTTTAAAGCTTTACAACTGGCTAGGATTTGGTCAGACAAAATTAGATGTCTACACCTAAAAACATGCCAGGACAAAAGTTATAAATTACAAATTACAAATAAATGGAAAATTTATAAATGTCATAGCGTGTAAGTGTGAAAACTTGATCATTAGATATAATAATAGAGTTGTTACCAATATTTTTGGATTAGGTGCAATTAACCACATTACTAAATCTGTCACCGTTAAATGATTCTTATGTTTGACTCAAATTCCTTAAAAAATGCTATCGTCCAAGAAACTGAGTTAGATCTGAGAGTATGGTTACATATAAGAAAGGTATTAGCTTATTATAATTCCTATCCAAAAGATATTACCAATTAATTTTATATTATCCTTTATTGCCTATAGAATACATCTTATCTTAATTTGTATATTCAAAAACATTCTTCAGTAATTTGTATATAGGAACTTTTTTTAAAAGTTTTTAATATTTTAACAACAATTTAATAATATTTTTTCATTTTAAAAGCATTCAAAAAAACTATTATTTCTCTAAAAAAGGCTTCATCTTCTTATTTATTTAAACTTTTAAAATTGATTTTATTTATATAAATTCTGTCTTTAAAAAATATTTAGAATTTATCAAGAATCTTTAAAAATGGAAAATCAAAGAATCTTTAAAATTGGAAATTTTAAAAATTTTCTCACTTAAAAATTTTCTTTAAAAAAAAAAAACCTATTTACCACCTTTTAGGAATTCCATCATAAAAATTTCAAAATTTAGTTTTATAAATGCATGAACACTACTTAAAATTTTTAATTTATTTCATAAATTCTCGAAACATAAATTTGTAATTATTTTAAAAAAATTATTATAAAAATAATTTTTCAAAAATCTTTCAATATTTTAGCAAAATTTTACTAGTCAAATTTACGATAAACTTTTGGAAAAATTAATCTTTTAATTTTTTAAAATATAAAAAATATATAAAAATAAATAGATAAATATATTAAAAAGAAAATAAAATAGAATATTACAAAAGAAAATGATAAAACAGAATAAAAATATAAGTAAAAAATTAAAGAAAAGATAAAATAAATTATCACCAGTAGGTAAGATCTTACATGCAAATCTTAAAAGACTCAATTTTTTACTACACCAAAACGACATCATATCAAATTAGCTATATATTTTTTTTCTTGAACCTTTTCTTTCACTTTTTTCCCTTTTCCTTCTCTCTCTTCATTCTCTCTCTAAATTCGCTTTATAATGCACGAAGAACACAAAAACTCTAAAGCTACAAACACAAAAAATTATAGAGTTTGATGTCAAAAAACTTAATCGAACATGATTCTAACTAGAATCCTAGATTTTGATGACCAAGAAATTCAATCGATCACCAAAAAAACCAAGTACAACCTATAAAACCTAAGACCTAGAAGCTGACCATTATTGATCATTGTTATCGATCAACGACACATAAAAACCAACTTTTTTTTCAATCTTTTCAATCTTTTTTTCATTGTTTCTGACTTAAAATTATCAAAAGCTTTTTTAAACTTTTCTAAATTTAAAATTTTACCCTCGGGTTTAAACTTAAAATATAATGATTTTTCCTTGTCGAAACCCTTAAAATCACCATTCAAACTCTTCCTTAATCTTTCCTAGTTTGTTAAAAAGTAGAAGGGAAAACTAAAAAACTAAGCTCTAAACCTATATTAACTCATATTTGCTTCTTATACATTTGCTTAACTATGTGTTATTATTGCTGGTTGTTGTTGGTCATTATGTTATGAGGTTCATTACTTGTTGTTTTATAGGGATTAACACCAACTCAAAATGGAGACTCAATCAAAAGAATTTCAATTAAGAAATACTTATTTATTATTAATCTTTTGGAATTTTTGTTTATAAGGGATTTTATTCCTAAAGGAATTGTGATTTCTTCATCAATCAATTTTAGTTTTTTTTTTTTCAAAATTTTTAATTTTTTAATTTTTAAAATTTTTAGTTTTGAATTTGAATTTGATTTTGATGTTTTTTCAAAAAAAAAATATTGTAAAGAAACAATAAAAAAGAAAATAAAGAAATAAAGTATAATAATATAAAATGAAAAGAAAGAACATTAGACTTTTGGTTTGGGTTTAAAGCATAATCCAAACCTAATTACCACCAAAAATTTCAAATTCAATCTTAAATGGGTTATCATAAAGCTTAATTAAAATTTTAAATGCCCTATTTTTATTAATGGATCGAAAATGCAAAATTGAATAAAAAACTTAAAAATATTTCGAAAGATCTAAGAAAAAAATAAGATGCTTATTATATATATATATATACTTTTCTTGATTCTACTCGAAAAATCAATGATCTAAAATAGTTGATTTAAGACTAAATAATTAATAAAAAAAATTTAAAGAGAAGAATCTCTATTAGGTTAGAACTTTTAGGGTTAGAGCTCTATAGGAGGAAATTTCTTGAGTTTCCTAGTTTTACTTAGTTCTTTAGTATTAGTTTATTTGTCTTGTTATGCATAAGCCTATCTAACCTTGAGATCTTTTCTTTGGAGTGGCCTTGAGGAAGTTTAGTGGGTCTAGTTTTTTGAGTGGCAATCTTTAAATAGTAGTGCGTGAAATGTTGAAAGATTTGAAGGGGGTGTGCTGAAACTTGACACTCACAAAGGATGAAAAGGATAACGTGCAGATCGAATAAAGTTATAAGACAACAAATGAGAAGGTACGTGAGTGTTGGATGATGGGTAAGTTATTAACCAAGTGACCTTTTAATAAAGATGCAATGATTGAAATATTTACAATCATTTGAAAGTCGACTAAACAAATAACTGTGAATATATTGGATGACAATCTATTTCTCAGCAAAGTTGGATTAAAGAAAAAAGATAAACTAAGGGTGCTAGATGGATCTTTGAATTGAATGATCATTTATTAGGCTAAGGCATGCTGGTGATGGAGCAATGGAATCATACTATAGAGATTTATGTGTAGGAAATATCAATAATGGATGAAAAAAGAATGAAAAATGAAAAAAGTGAAAAATAAGGAATGAAAATTGAAAAAATGAAAAAAAGTGAAAAAATAAGGAATAAAAAATGGAAAAATGAAAAAAATGTAAAATGTGAGAAAAAGAAGACTCAAATTGAAAACCCGAAAAGGCAATTTGGGTAAAAATACCTTTGAGCTAAGAGTTGGATAAATAGTTTGAATATATGGAAGATCAAAGACATTCGAAGATTATCCAAAGTTGGGGCAAAGTTAGATGAGCTCAAAATGATTTTGAAAGATAATGGAATGAGCTTTTGAAAAAGAATTTTGGATTAATGTTAAGAAATGTTTGAATATTCATTGTTTAGATATTGTTATACCATTCATCCCAATGGCATGCTTTGAACTTGTTTCTTTGCCTACTTATTTTTGTACTGGATTTATTCTTGCATTGATTACCTTTTTCTCATTCATCTTGTACCTTTTTATCTTTAGAATAAATTAAGAAAATGTATGATTGCATTATAGTTATCAAGAATTGAAATCAAAGTTAATGAATGATAATGTTCATAAAAGATTCTTGTATTCTTTTGAAAAGAAATCCAGAATGATGGGGCAAAATGAAATGAAAAATGAAAGAAGCCTAAGAAGATGATTAGGAAAAACATAATGGATGACCAAGTGATGAATATGGTAATGGATTGGTTGACATAACCTGTGAGTTGTGATCAAATAATGAAAATAATGTGGATCAGTGGATGAAATTTGTTCTGAAGATGCTAGTACTATAAAGCCTATGAGTTGTGATCAAATGATGAAAATAATGTAGATTAGTGGATGAAATTTGTTCTAAAATTGGTTAGTGCTAAGAAACTAAAAAAATAGAAGATAAGATGGTGGAGTCTTGAGAACCATATTACTACAATTAATTAAAATTTCATGACATTAATATTAGTGACATTTGCATTACATGCATTGCTTTTACATTATTGTTTGAACAATACCTGTATATAATTTGGTGAATATTTGAATCTTGGCTAGCCATTTATTTGTATCATGTAGTGAACATTTGAATTATGGTATGGCATCTGCATTATTGTAAGAGTCTAGATTATTACATTCGCATCATTAAAAAACATTTACGTCATTATCATGACACTTTTTATATACAAAATTTTGACTTTGATGAAAGATTGAGAATTTTTATGATAAGAAATTTTAAACTTTTTGAGGAAAGCTTTTTAAGATAAGGTTGGGAATCCTTGAATAGAAAAATATTTTATAAGGAAAACATTTAAAATTCTAAAGTTGTGGAGCCTTTTAAAGCATTTTTAATGTTAAAAATGATAAGAATATTTAAGTTTTAAATGATAATCTTTAAGAAACTTTTAAATAAGAATCTTTAAGAATTTTTAAATGGGAGTTTTGAATGAGAAACTTTGAGTTTTAAATGAGAAACTTTGAGTATTAAGTGAGAATCTTTAAGTTTTAAATCAGAAACTATGAGTTTTAGATAAGAATCTTTGAGTTTTAAATGAGAACCTTTGAATTTAGATGAGAAACTCTAAAATCAATCGAATGTGAATCTTTGAACTCGAATGAGAAGCTTTAAACTTTTCAATGTGAATCCCAAATTTTTTGAATGAAAACCTTTGAATCAGATGTGAAACTCTAAAATCTATCAAATGTGAATCATTAAACTCGAATGAGAAGCTTTGAGCCTTTGGATGTGAATCTCTAGAATTATGTAAATCTTTAAATGTTGGATGTGAACCTTCTAATTTTGATGGGAATCCTTGAATTGAACTTTGGATGTGAATCTTAAAATCTTGCGAATCTAAATTCTTATGAAGTTGAAAAACCTTGTGAAATGTTATGAATCAAATTCTTGCAAATCTTTAATCTTGATTTTGAGAATCAAATTTTTGCGAATCTTTCTATCATGCGAACTGAAATTCTTATGAATTTGAAAATTCTTGCAAGCTTGAAATTTTTCTGAATCTGAAAATTCTTGCGAATCTTTGAATTAGGAACTTTTGAACTTTGAAATTGTTATTCTTTGAACTCAAATTGCGAATCTTTAAGTTTCAATTGCAAATGTCGGATTATAAAATTTTGAATACTTCAAATTATGAATCTTTGAAGTTTTAAGATTTTGTAATTTACACCCGGATGTAATGAGGTGTCTATGTTATTGTACAATTCCTGTCTCACAGAAAATGTGTAAAAATAGGTAGCTGTAGACATTCCATTTTGTCCAAAAATTTTTTCATCGATTCAGCTCAATCCAAGCTCGATTATAGGGTTTTATATATTTTTATTTTAGACTTTATTTTGTATTTATCATATTTATTTATTTACTTATTTATTTTATTTATTTTGTGGTTTATCTCTAGTTTATTTTCTTTTTTCTTTCTTCATTATCTAATTAATAAAAAAATAAAAATGAAAGTTTGAGATTAAGCTTAGTGATGATCGTTATCTACAAGATTAGGTGCTAATCTTTAGCTTTATGAAACAAATTGAAATTGATTTGAAACGCTATCAACTTTGGCTTATAAATCCTTGCAATCACAACAAAAGGGGACATGGCAAGTGATCAAAGAAAAATCACAAAAAGAATAAAAGAAACACACAGTGATTCGAGCTAAAATATACAAAAAAACCATAGCAGAAATAGGGATAAAGCCGAACTCATCTTACCTAGCAAACAATAGTCAATTCCTAATTAGAACACTATCAACCAATTCCCAATGATTCAATAATCACACGGGCTAAAAGCTACCACACCCAAAGCCATATACAAAAAATAATTATGTCCCCACTTTTCAACCACCTTTAATTTGCCTAAACAACTAGACACGAAAACATAATCGACAAACTGTAGAGTCAATAATGCACCCAATAGATCAAACTAAAACCTCTATAATAGGCACCTATTGCAGGAACCAAGAGCTGCCACCACCATCAATTTCTCGTTAGACAATGGCCCATCATTAGTCAGTCATGCCAACATAAGTTCAAGAAGAACGAATTTAAATCAAAAACCAAAAGAGATCAAAAACAAAGAAAGAGAAGAATAAAACAAAATGAAAAAGGAAAAGAGTAAAAAAGGAAACTAAAAACCCACCTCTAGTAGCAACAATGATAGGCGATGATCGGCGTGACTTCTAAGAGATCTGAATGGTGAACACGAAGAACTTGAATATTGAAATAACATATTGAAAGTTGGAGAAGATCCGACAGTGGAAGAGGCTAAAATGGAGAAAAAAATCATGATTTAAGTTTTAGATCTATGCCTTTAGGAAGTGATGTATGATAAAACAAGCCCATATTTGAGCGAAGAGAGTGAAAAGCAGCGATAGTAAAAATTTTAGCTTGATCAAACACAGGACAATAGTAGAGTATGACGACGTTGGTGTCGAGATCTGAAAACCCTTAAAGTTTTTGACCTAGGTTCCTCTGTTCCTAGAGAGATAAATGGGAAAAAAGAAAGAAGAAAGAGGGCAAAGGTGAGGTCTAAAGAAAAAAGACTGAACTCTAACTTTTATAACCAAGTAAAACGATGTCATTTTGGACATTATAGAGAAGAGCAGGATCCACGTATTTTCTAAATGGGTAACGAGACTCGAACCAGTAACCCGTCTCTTTGGCGTTATGGTTGAGCTGATCAGAGTGTTCGATTAGCCATTCTACCTAGTTCCTATGCTTAGAACTAAGTTGTGATACCAACCAAGCTGAGCTGATATTTTTTTTTTTGGTATTTTCTTTCAATTTTTATTTATTTTTGTTAAATTTGTTTATTTGTTTTTTTTTTTTTTTGAAGTAGCTTGCATAATTGGATTTTAGAAAAAGTTAGAAGAAATAAATGAAATAAAACATTAATAAAATAAATTTATTAATAATAAATAATAATTATCCAATGATGAAATTTTGAGAAATTTTAAATGGTAAATTTTTATAAAATTCTTAGGTGAGAAATTTTTTTCTAAATTGGTCATAAATGGTGGAATAATTTAGATAAAATTTTAATAATAATGATTAATATTTATTTCAATTCAAAAAAATATAAAAATAAAAAAAAATTTAGTTGAAATATTTGACAATTATCCAAGAATAAGAATCTTAGAAATTTTAAATGGTAAATTTCCTAAAAAAATCTTTAAATGAGAAATTGCTTTAAATTTGTCTCAATTGGTGGAAGAATTTAAATGAAACTTTTAAAAAAAATAGTCATATTATTTTCTTTTCAAAGATAAATGAAAATAAAAAAAAAATTTCTAAATAGACCCAAATGGTGAAAAATTTAGAAATCAAAAAAGAAAATTTCTAAATTGGCTCAAATGATAGAAAATTTAGAAATAAAACTTGTAAAACAAAAAATAAATTCCAATGATGAAATTTTTAGTAATCGTAAATGCTTGATTATTTAAGAAATTTATAGGTGAGAAGATATTTCTAATTTGGTCCAAATGGTGAAATAATTAGATATATTTTCAATAAAAAATAAATAAAAATGATTAAACCTTTTTCTGATGATGGAGCCTCTTCAAGAAAACAAATGGGATTCTTGAGTAATCTTGAGATGAGAAAATATTTTTAAAAATTTTACCAAATTGATGAAGAAATCTTGGAAGTTATTTTCAATATTTAAATGTTAAAATAAAAACTATTAGAACCAAGATAATTGTTAGGATCATTTAAAATTAAATTATACCATCTTATAATGGGTCTTGTGGGGGTGCTATAACTTTTCTCACACGAAATCAAACCCTTAAGCCTAGTTCTGTTCAGAATGTCAGAACTTATTCTTTAGAGACTTTTAGTCAAGCTTAGGAGTTTATTAAAATGATCAATTCATTAGTTGATCAGTCGCACATAATTAAAAAAGATTGATGGTGACTCTTCTTGTTAAGTTTAACTATAAATTTTTGAATCTATATGTTATGACAATAACAAAAAAGTTACAAACAAGGAAGCCAAACTTATCACAATAAGGCCAGTTCTAGATGGAACTAAGTGATGGCTACATCTTTTCTCTTCATGCAACATTTTCCACACTAGTAAGCTAGGTAACATAGTAGCACACAAACGCTATTGATAGTTTCTAGGTTGGGAATTATCCTAGTATAATATGTCAATGCATTCTCAACCATGTACTCTGCTTAGTGAATGAATGAAGGCCTATTTTCAAAAAAAAAAAGAAAAAAGGACCAAACTATTGTAGAAGCTACCCTTCTTCGACAAGAGACCAAACTATTGTAGAAGCTACCCTTCTTCGACAAGAGAAACCAAGTACAAGTCCTACTTTTTTATATTACAAGATAATGATATAAGCCCAAGTTTAAAATGGGACGAATTAATTGAAATGATCAACTCACATCGTTGTGTACGCTAACCATTCATCAAATTTTAAAATAACTTAGATTTTTTTTTTGTTTTTCTAATCACTTTTAATTATTGAAACTGAAATTTTCTATTTTCCTTAATATAGATTTTTTTTATGCGTTCCGATTATGTGGGAATGAATATAAAAACATATAACGTAAAATTTTAAATAAAAAACAAATCTTTTATTACATTTTTAGAAAAGGAAAAGGGATATTTTTGGACATTTGCATTGTAACCTAAATTAATGCTGATAGAAAAAGTAACACATAAGAACAAAATTTTTAGTAGTTTCAAAGAACCTTATAATGAAGAGGTCAAATAAAGCTTTAGAGAAGTTCTATGTTTCTGAACTGTTGAAGGTCAATTAGAATTATAGATTGCCTGGTGGAAACAAAGGTGGAAATCACATTGTTTACACCCACTAACAACAATCATTTTTAAAAGACTTTAGTGGAAGGGAAAGATATTTCTGTGCTAACAGCAGTGTCACTTATTTGTAAAATACTTTATTTTTAATTTTAGTGATCAATATTTAAATTTTATATCCTTAAATATATTAAAAAAATGTTTCTGTGAATATTACAAAAATCAAATGCAAATTATGGTATTATCACTAACAATCTTTCTCAACTAGATAGCTTTAGCATCTTTTTTTTTTTTCCTGTAAAAACTTTCTGTTCATGACAGTATAGATACTGGGACTCTTTTAATTTCTCAAAAATGCATGTATTTGAACTTAAATTTGAGGTATTTCAAGCAAATATTTATAGGCTAATAATGAGTATTATGATCAAAATTTTATTGTGAATGGTAGCCATAGAATTTCAGGTTAAAACAAGGACTAACTGACAATAGAAGATTTAACTTCAAGCTTTCATGGAAATCACTAGCTATTGCTATATATACTGTGTCTGAACAGCTTTAGAATCTTATAATAGGTAGCTGAGCGCCAATGATAACCTTCTGAAACTGCTACAGCTTCATTGGACAGCTACACTGGACTAAACATGACAATCTTCTTTTTTATTCAATGATTATGTCTCCTATCATTACTATGAAATGTTCATTTCTTCACAGCTTCATTGACAATTTCCTTTTTGATGTATATATGTATGGACATCCACTTTTGATTTAAAACTGAGTGATGTAAAGACCTTGATTTGCTTTTGGCACAAAAGCAGTGCAAGTTTTATACCTGAAACCTTATCTTAACAACTCCACTTTTCTCTTATTTTAGTTTTTTGCCATTGGCATTTATTCCACCCTTCTTCAAACAGAACTGAAAGTCTCTTCCCAAAATCTTACTGTACATCAACAGTCATATTTGATTCTAACCCAAATATCTTCACTTGCCTTCTCATCATCAGAGAGATCATTCAATTTAGGATTCTCTTTTAGACAAGCATGAGACAACACCTAGTCCTTTCTATTATCCTCTTTAATTCTCCTGTTTGTTTTGCTCATCAGCTGCATGGCCTGATATGTGGAAGGACACTCTCTAACATGGTACTATAAGATAAAAGAATCATTACTATATGTATTGTCAACATATTATTTTATGGGCTCCATATGTACCATTTAACTGTATTTAATTTAAAATTATGTATGTGTGGATGCATGTGTTTGTTTTTAAATTCAGTTAAATCAAAGGTTAATATGCGATTTAACTTTTGAAGTATATTATTTTTCAGGACTTAGTAACTTTAGAACAAAATTTACAATACTTAAATTTTCATCAAGCATTTTGCCCCACACTAATTCTATTATCATTAAGCTGTTATGACAAAAAAAAAAGTCAATAATATCATGATAGTGACATATTTTAATTGATTAATATTGATCATGTCAACAATTTTGATTAACAGTATTAGTCAATGATGCAAAATATTCAATAAAAACAAAATTTTAATACTTAATCATGAATTTTTTTATAAATATCAAATTGTTAAAACTCGTATAATTTAAAAGTCAAATTACATAGAAATCTTAATATCAATTTAGATGTCTTATTTATATAGTTGTATTGCATACTGCTATCTCGATAAAAAAAAAAAAAGTAAAAACGTATTATTATAGTTGTCATTGGGCAGCAATGTTCCTTCCTTAGTTTGAGAGACTTTATATCGCCTTCGAATGAGCATAAACCTATAATTGAACCAGGATTATCATTAAGTTTGCTAAAAACATTTAATTAAAAGTCATCAGGGACTTAACAAAAGACACTGATATTACTTTGTCCTAAAACTTGTTGGAGTTGAAAACACTTAATTGATGTTGACATCTTTGCCTAAACCTGTCATTTTTCGTCACTTTACAAATGAATCATTGCTACTATTTTATGTGGACCAAATTTGATTTCAATCTTTCAGCTTTCATTAAGAATACTAAACCCAGAGTTCGATTTCTTTCATTTGATTCATTGCCTAAATTTGTCATTTGATATTTCAGTTTTCTCCCATGTAGAATTTATATACTATATTCTCTAACATAAGTGACAAATACAAGAGAATAATTCGAAAAAAAATGTTATCAAATCTATCAAAATCAAATCATTTCTCTTTTATCATTTCAATTTTTTTTTTCTTGAGGTGTCTCTATGAAGCATTATAGAATAGACAGTTTTCTTTTTAGAACCATATAGTGGATTTTGATATGACTCTATTTCATCTAGAATATCGTGGTGCCTCCTTCACCACATAGTAGCTCTATTGTTGTTCGAGCTTGGGTTTTAAAGTAATGGGGGGCCTAATTAAAACAAAGGCGACGGCATCTAAAATTGAGCATTTTCTTTAAACAAAAGTATGAGAAAGTTATCAGATTTATAATATATATTTATATGAAAAAAAATGATTTCATTGAACTCATACAGTAGAGTTTTTAACTCATGTATTAAAAGAAAAAAAAATTAGTATAATAAAGAAAGTATAAATGATAATTTTTTAATATCATTTGTAAAGTTTAAAAAATTCACCTTTCATTTATAAAAAGCAATATATATATATATATATATATATATACACGTGTGTGTGTGTGTGTGTAAAAATACATAATTAAAATAACAAGTAATAAAATGATGAGAAAACAATATCTAGTGCCAATGAGTTTTTCATGTTATAAAACATCAAATTAGTAAAGTGTTAATTAAGCAGTAATCTGCATATGAGATGGAGAAATCAAACCTTTGGGAGTATTAACATCAAATTAGTAAAGTGCTAATTAAGCAGTAATCTGCATATGAGATGGAGAAATCAAACCTTTGGGAGTATTTGACTTCAATTAATAAGAAAAACTTATGAAACTTAGAAGTCATATATATATATATATATATATATATACACACATATACATATACATATACATATATGTATATCAATATTTATAACTTACTATAAAAGCTATCCCCCTTATGTATTGATGGGATAGATTAGCAATGTAAAGAAATTTTAAGGGGTAGTTTTGAAAAAAAAATTATATAAATGATAATTTACTTCAAAAATTGAAGAAAGCTTCTCCAAAAGCTTCTCCGAAAGCTTAAAGCAAGAACTTCTCCGAAAGCTTGAAGCAAGGAACTTCTCCAAAAGCTTGAAGCAACAAGTTTTATGCTTAAATATTGAGAGAAACTTATAGAGGGTTCAAAAAAACAAAGAAAAGAAAAGAAGAGAATGGAGTAAAGAAATGGGAGATAGAGATGGAGATAAAGATAGATAGTGGGTTCCGAGGCTGACTTCTAAATCACCCACCCAGGTTAGTTTCTTCTTTTCTTCTCTTATTTGATTTTCACTCTTTTTTCTTGATGGTTTGTTCTTTGTTGATGGCTTTTTGTTATTTTTTGGCATTATTGTTTCTGCGTATATATGTTGTTCGATTAATTATTTTTGTTTTTCATGCATTGTTTTGTTTGCATGTATTAATGGAGATTGTTCTTTTTATGTGGTGATGGGGCTTCATGGGTATTAGTTTCATGTTTGATTTTTTTATGCATGGTGTTTTTTTTTAGGTTACTAATTATGAGTTTTGAATTGATGGCAGGTATTAGTTTTATGTTTGATTTTTTTTTCACACATGTTGTTAAAAGGAAAAAAAGTAATGGATAAGAAAAAAGGAGCGAAAAAGAAAATTGTAGCAAGTGAAGAAATTTATATAAAGAAAAAAATTGGTGTATAATTTGATGATTTTTCCAAAGTTTCTTTACTCTGCATTCTACTTGCCTTATAGTCCTTTTTTTATTATTATTGTATTTTTATTATTGGCAAGTTTATATGATTTTTTTATTTAATTTTGAAAAGATTTATTATAGATGAAAAATGCTAGAATTGTTACAACAAAAGTTCTTCGAGGTAAGAGTAATGACAAAACCAATGCAGTATGGGATAGGAAATTAACGATGATATTCTACGATCTTTGTATAAAGGAAAAAGATCATAATTACAAGATAGGAACTTATTTTAAAAAGGAAGGTTGGACAAGGTTGGTTGCAAATTTTAATAAAGAAACTAGCAGAGAATATGAAATGTCACAGTTTAAAAATAGGTGGGATTTATTGAAAAAAGAATAGAAGCTATGGAAGCAATTGAAAGGGAACAATACCTTTTTTGGGTGGGATCCAATAAAGAACAATATTGATACTTCATAGGAATGGTTGGAATAGAAGTTAAAGGTTCATGATTGATACTCATAAAAAAAAATTTTATTGATCTTTTTTTCTAATTTCTCAATATATAAGGTCAATAATGCTCATTTTTAAATGTTCAGCTCATGCCTAATGCTACAAAGTTAAAAAATGGTGGTATTGATCTAGAACTGGAAAACAAATTTGATTAGATGTTATTAGTTTGCAACTTCAACTCAGTGATTCAATTATTTGTCTTCATTTTTCTAAAAAGGTATTATATTCAAAGTAATTATTAACCCATTGTAGGGTTAAATGTTCTATTGCTCAAGATCTCATGTAGTTATTTAACTTTTTAGGGAGTTAAATGTTTTATGGCTTTAGATCTAATGTAGTTGTTTGTTGTTTCAGGTGCATCACATTTTTGCCATTACAAAGTCTGGTGGTGCTTTTAACTTTTGGGACAAGGATAGAAAATAGAGACTAAAGGTATCTTAGAGTCATTTATCAATTTGAAAAACAATAGTGTGTATCAACTAAATGCAATAGGCTAAAGTTGGAAAGGATTAATAGAATAATTTGCATCAAATGTATCTACTCATATTTTGCCTATGGTTTGAGAGTTCTTATTGATTTCTAGATTATCAATCTTGCTTAATAGACATTTTTTTGTGAATGCTAGAGGAGATTTCACCTACATGGATGAATGTTTCTTTAAGAATGAAAGATGACCTACAAACTAATAAGGTATTTGGATGGGTGTTAAAAATGTGAAAAACTTTATATTAATTTTGTCTTTATTTTATTCTTTTGCCTGATATGGCCTTTCACATGGGTGATCATTTAATTAAACATAGGTATGCACATGTTATGGCATCAGCACTGCATGGCGTGCGCAATATACTAATATGCTTCATAAAGACTTAATGCTTTAAATTCTAACAATACATTATGGGTCCCTTTTTTTCCCTCAATGACCTTTAATCATCAGTTGTAATTTAACTTCAATCTTTATTTGTTATTAGCCACTATGGGATTTGGAAGTAAGGAAGAAGTTTATAATCCATTATACTTATAGATGTGACTACAATTTAAAGGTACAAGAATCTCTCTTTCTAATTTGTTGTACTCAAAGAATAATGTGTAAGCTGTGACTTTTTACCTCTTTAAGATGAATTTTGCCTTCTTTTTTCTTTTTCTAAAATGAAAAATCTATTTCTTGGCTTTATGAAATTATGTGAAGAATGAACTTTTTTTAGGCATTACTCCATTATTAAGATAAAGTTGCACTTTAATTTACATGGTTTTCTTTTTTTTTTTTTTGGAATGCTTATTAATTTATTGGTTAGCAATGTCTCTAACTCTATGTGAATAGTCAACTGATATTATTTTCGCTTTTACTTGTTGGTTTTTGCCACTTAAAAATCCTTCAATCACAATATGCAACAAGATGGTAATCATTTTTCATTAATAGCTTCTTTTATTCAACATGACGTACATCCTGTTCAATGTCCTTATGATATGAAGATGTTTTCAGTCTTAAACTAGGCAATATATGTTTCTATGAGTAACTTATTCATGAAGAAACCATAATTACGAAGAGGAATTCTAGTTATAACTCTATATTCAATTCTTCCCACCCTTGGTTTTATTGATGGAAATATCGAACCATGGTAAACTTAAAGATTTTATGCTTAAGTTCAGTTACTTTAGCTAAAATGTTGACAATAGGATATTAAAACTTGGTTAGAATTCTTGGTTTTTTAGACATTTCTAAAAGGTTCATTCCTCTTTGGTGGACTTTGCATTGCCTTTTTTTCTTTTAATAAGAAACTTCATATTACTCTCTTTATATAGATGAAGATGTATTATATCTTACTTTTCTTTGATACATAAATTTTTAGATTGACTTTGTTTTGATTATTTATTGCTTAATATACTTTTTTATATATTTTAAAATTTCAATTATACTAAATAAAAAAACCTATAGTGATTGAAATATAGGCATCATACTAGTAATTAGATTAAAATAGTCCCTTACTAATTTTTATGTTATTTATAGCCACCTCTAGTCTGAAATTACTCATGATTTGAGGGTTAGTGGTGGAGAAATATTGGTTGGTAGGGTTAATTATGGAAATAATTTTGGGTAAGGTTGAATAAGTCTTTTTAGTTGATTGTTCTTTTTGGTTGAAAATTTTGAAAGTTTGAGTTATGGTAAAATACAAACCAGATGAGTCCCATAATCATGAAAATATGGCAAAGAGAAAGTATTTTTAATTGCTTCATTAATGACATGTCCATGGCCTATGGCCAATTTTAGTTATGTTTCTTTTGCATTCTTTTCCTAATTTCTCTAATCTCTATCTCATGTTTAATAGTTTTTGGTTTGCTTCCTCCAATCTATACAATAAATAAAAAGTCTCTCCTATATTTCAATTTAAAGCAATATCAAATTTGACATTTAAAATGATTTTAAGATTAAAAATATCTTTATGACAATTCATACATAATTGAATGATGATCTATCTTAATAATTACTTAAAATATTAGGATAAAAATCTACTTAACAAATTTCTTTATTTTAAAAAAATTGATAACATGAAAAATTAATATATTTTTATATCATAAAATAAAAACTGTTATTAAGATATATTATATTTTGAGATTAATTCTATAAAAAAATTATAAATATAAAAAAAAAATCAATGGAGCAAGGACCAAAACCTACTATATCTTAATAACTAGCTTTTTTAACCCGTACAATGCATGAGACATTTTATTTAATATTTCCAAATTTTAAATTTATTGTTTGATTATTGATATAATATATAATCATACATTTATAAATGCTAAGTTACAATTAAATGACAATTTATACATAATATATTATAAATGATACTGTTCATCTAAAAGAAGTCTAAACTTTTGTAAATTTTTAAGAATTATAAAAATTCTTTCTTTTCATGAAAAAATATTTTCTTCAATTCATTTGCTAAATATTAAAAATTTTGCTACCGCTTTTTTCTTGTTTGATAAAAAATCAAGAATCAATATTTAAATAGTTAAGATAAATAATTATTTTTATCATAATATTGATTGGGTGTGTGTGTATATATATTATATATATATATATATTTGATGGAATAACAAATCACAATTATTAATTTGGTCATAACTATTTGCTTTTTATTAGTTCTTATTTTTTACATACGTCAAGTAATTATAGTACAAATATATTGGGCTAACAATTATTTCTATATATATTAACAAAATAAAGTTATCTTTTAGATAAAAAGGAAATAATGATTCTTTATGTTATGCTTAAAAACTTTTTTAAAAATATTTTTAATCATTTTTTACATAATTGATAGTATTTTTTGTGGGTTAGATATGGTAGTGATCATCATTCTTCTCATACCATCCATTGTAGACAAAGAAATTTAATAATAAAAGGTATAGTAAAAAGAAATAAAGAATATAAGTTTATATATTAATTTGTCAAGATTAAATATATACAATAATAAGAGCAAATATGTTAATAAATTAATGGAGAATGAAAACATTGAAGAAATGAATAAAGCAAAAAATATATATAATACAAAAAGTTAATTATAATCAATGTAAGCAAAATTAAAAAAAGTCATGGACTAAACAGAAACAAATAAATTAACTAAATATGTAATATAAAAATATTTGAATTAGAACATAAATAAAACATTATATTTGTTTTCAAAGCAAAAACATATTTTTATCTAATTTTTTTATCAACATTCAAATGTTTCATATTTTCATATAAAGATGTAAGCTATTATTACTTTAAAAATACATGCTTTCTAGTCAATAATTCATTAACTTATCTAAAAGTATTAAATTTAAATAATTTATTAAAAAATTTTCACTCTTTTATAGATTTTGATTTGAATTTAAATAATTATCTAAAAATATTAAATTTAAATAATTTATTAAATAAAATTATTTGATAGAAAATAAAATTTTATTAACTATATATATATTCGAAATTGTCATTAAATTTAAAATAAAAAGATCAATTATAATTTAATATATATGAATTCAAATTTTACACAAAAATTTCAATTTCATATAGATTTTGATTTTAATTTAAATAATTATCCAAAATATTCAATTTAAATAATTTATTAAAAAATTTATTTGATAAATAAAATAATATAAGTATTATCCTATGTGTCATTAAAAGAGATTATCTACCTAGGCATCTACGTAAGTAATTTTTATCATGTAACCTTATATGTTGTAATATAATATATATATATATATATATATATTAGATTAGATTAGATACATTGATTTAAGATGAAAATTTTTTGAATTTTCAAAATCTTACATAAAGTTGCTTGAATTTTTAATATCTTACGTAAATTTTTTAAAAAATATAATTTTTTAAATCAAGATTAAAAAAATTGGTGAAAATTTGGATAAATTTAATCTTTGTAATTTTTAAATATGTTTAAAAGATTTTAATAATTAAATACTTTTTAAAATAAGGTTATTTAGTAAACAATTAAAATTATTTATTAAAAAATCCATATTTTATATTTTTAATTTTAAAAAATATATCTCTAAATTGATTTGATTTTTAATTATAATTTGAATAATTTTGATATTTGAATAAATTTAAAATTATTTAATTTTTAATTAAAAAAACTATTTTATTCTTTTAAAAAACTATCATATGTCTCATTTAAAAAAGTTATCCACATAAATGTCTATGTGACAAACTTATTTATGTATATTGTTATATAATATATATATATATTAGATGAGATCAAATTTTCATAATCTTGAGTTGATTTTGTTAATTTTAAGACCTAAAATTATTATATCAATCCTAAGATCTTATTAAAAACTTAAGATTTAAGAGATTTGAGTCCATAAACAAAGACACTACTTGTTCGGATAAAATATTATAAGATTTAAAAAAGAATATCAACCTAAATCCTTTTGTTTTATCTACCTACTCAATCTTAATAGATATAAGTATCTTATGCATAAAATTATGATAAGATATAATAAGATAATATTATAAATAGAATTAGATTAAATAATGTCATCTTATCTTGTATTTGATGTGTACAAAAATTAAAATAAGATAATGTTTTATCTATTAGTCAAAATTATTTTTTTTTGAAATTTTATAAAATTTAAATTATTAATGTAATTTTTAAAAATATAATGACATATAAGTTCAAATCCATAAATTAATAATAATTCTTTTTATTTTGGAAGGATTGGATGATCGTATTATTCTTATGCCAAGAAGATGACTAATTATCCTTACAGTTCTATCATTTTTTTAAATACAAACAAAACATGATATAAGATAATTATTATATTATCTTATCTATTATCGTATGTATCAAACATGATGACATAAATATATACAACTCATATATCTTTTATCTTTTCATTTATAAATAAAATTTATATATGAAAATGTAAACACCTAAAGTCACAAATGATTGACTTTAACATTTTCAAAATTTATTGAATTAACATTTTTATCCTTATCAAATTTTATTTTTTATTAAAAGTAAAATTTTAAAGTGAGTGCTATAGTAAAATTAATTAATGAATTATTTAGTATAGTTCATTAAATTTTTTGATACTCCTATCAAAGGCGGTCAATAGTCATGAAATTAGAATTATTATTATCTTTGATAATAAATTGAAATAATCCAATAAAAAAATATTATTAACTTAAAAAAAAAGATTATTATTACCTTAGATAATATATCAATGTGAGACAATCAATAAAGAAACAATAAAAGAAACATCCTATCCTCTATTTCTCTTCTTCAAAGTTAAATTAAAAAAAAAAAAGGAATTGGAAAAACAAAAATACAAACTTAAGCAAAACTATAGCAAAACCAATCTTATTAATTGTTTCCATTCTTATTCTTACCGATTGACTGCATGATTTAGCTTACTCCCTACTTCTTTTGAGCTATTTGTGTCTTTTAAGGTGAAGCAATCAGATGAATTTTTTCTTTCGAAATTGCTAAGTACTTTAATTTATGTAATAAATTCATTAAAATATAATCATAAGTCATTGACGCATATTCTTTTTTTTTTTAATTTTTTTCCTTTCAACTATTTGTTTGAATTGATTTGTTAAGTATGTTTGTTATTAATGATTATATTTTTTTTTATGTTTCATAACTTTGATTGACCATAACACAATTAAATATTCATTCATAATATATCATAATATATGAATTAATTAAGGATTAATTTCTTCTTTTTTGCTATAGCTCTCCAAAGTAATGTATTTTTTAATAATCTTTTATTTTACACTAATTAATAAAACTCATAAACATATAATTCTAGACATTTCGTTTTATTCAATATTTTTATTATTCTATGTGAATTTAAATTTATTAAATTCGGTTTTTTTATATTTTTATTTAAATTTTAAAGAAACCGAGTTTAAAATTCAGTTTTGTTGGGCTTTAGCTTTTTGAGCCTTTTAAGTTTTGGACTTGGTTTCGAGTATGAGTCCAAAACAGTGATCCAATCTAAAACTATGATAGGTCTTAATTATTTTGATAAAATATTCATAAAAAATAATAAAACTTATAGGTAAATAAACAAATAAATAAAGTTTAGATTTGGTTTTTAGAATATTACTCTAATGTTTTTTTTTTTTTCCTAAAAAAACCTTTAAAAATTTTCAAAGTAAATGATAGTTATCTAATGATAAAATTCTTAAAAATCATAAATAGTTGATTTTTTTAACAAATTTTTAGGTTAAAAATTTTTTAAGTTTGATCCAAATGATGAAAATTTTTTGATAAAATTTCAACAATATAAGAATAGAAATAAAATATTAACTTTTCAAATAAAAGACAATTATCTGCTAATGAAATTTTTAAAAACCATAAACAATTTATTTTTTAATAAAATTTTGAGTAAGAATATTTCTAAGTTTGATCAAAATGATGGAAAAGTTTGAATAAAATTTCAATAAAAAAATTTAACATTTTCTAAAGTAATATTAAAATAAGTGTGAAATTAAAAAAAATAACGAAATAAATTTGAGAATTAAACCTTGACTTTTCATAGTAAATAAAATTAAATTTGATAATGAAATTATTAGTAGAAACAAATGAATAATTTCTTAATAAATTTTTAAGTGAAAAATTTGGCTCGAACTGATAAAAAGGTATAAATAAAATTTTAATAATAAAAATTGACTTTTTTAAAGTAATATCAAAATAAGTGTGAAATTTTAAAAAATAATGAAATTTTTTTTTGAAATTACACTTTAGAATTTGATTATGACATTTTTGGTGATTACAAATGGAAGATTTCTTAAAAGATTTATAAGTGAGAAAAATATTTTTAAATTTGACTCAAAATGATGAAAATTTTAGATATATTTTTAATAAAATAAAACATATAAAATTAAAAGAATAGACCATTAGAATTAAAGTTTAAACCTTTTTCATAAGAGATTTAAAAAATTTGACGATAAAAGTTCTTCAAATAAATGATTAAGATTCTTAAATACTTTTGAAACAAGAAAAATCCTTTTAGGAATTTTATCAAATTGATAGTGATACTTAAAAAGTTATTTTCTATATTTATATATTAAATTTTAATGAAAAAATTGTTTCGACAAATCTTTTTGAATGATTTAAAATTACTTGATACCATTTTTTGAATGAGTATTTGAGAGTGATAATACTTTTTTCACACATAATCAAACTCTTGAACATGATTATAATTAGCAAACTAGAATCTATTTTTTTAAGACTCCTAATTAAGCTTAAACAATTTTTTACAAAAATAAATTCATTTAAATAGTCAATTGCATCTAAATCAAAAGATTAGCAGTAACTTTCCCTATTGATGAATATTTTAGTTCTAAAAGTTTGCTTTCCCTAACTAAAAGTCGATAAAAAAAATGAAGTCAATAAAAGTATTTCGTCAAATAGGATAATTTTTAACGATGAAAAATTTTATTACTAAAAGTTTTAAAATCAAAAGTAATTTCTTCATAAAAATAGTTTTATTGTCAAAATTTTCAATGTTAATTTAAATAATTTTGTCACCAAAAATATTTTTATATTTATTGAATTAAATTAATTCACAAAAAAATCCATCAGTCAAAGTTATTAACAACAAAAAATTTCCACCGATATAAGATTTTAACGACTAATATTTCATTGCTAAAAGGTTAAAATCAATCAATTTTTTTTTTTTTTTCAAAATGAGAGAGGACCGATAGAGGAGATTGATCCTTTCTTCTACATAATGCTTTTTGGTAGCCCCAAAGCATTTTATATAGATGGGGATTGATTCCCTTAAGAAGGAATTGGTCCTTTTTCACTTAGAATGCTCTTTTTAGCTTAAAAAAATTGTTTTGGCGACAAAAATTTCATTGCCATAAGCTTAAACTCCATCAATTTTTTTCTTTTTTCAAAATGAGCGAGGATCAATAGAGGGTATTGATCCTCTCTCGCACATAATGCCTTTTTGCAGCCCAAAAGCATTTTATATGAATGGGGAGTGATTCCCTTAAGAATGAATCCATCCTTTTTCACTCATAATGCTCTTTTTAGCTTAAAGAAAATATATTTTTAAATAAATATTTTCTTCATTTTATTTATAAAAAATAAAGTAAAATTTTACAAAATTATTATAAACTTGAATCAAGTATCAAGTCATGAGTTCACCGATGCTCAAACGTGTCAACAAAATCATGGTACTCTTCCCCAGACAGCATTTTTAAGAAAACAACTATATATATGAATCAAACCATTTTAATTGACTTTCTTGTGCCCATTTCATCGATAACCATTCAACTTATCAGAATCATATTCAAGCAACAAACGAATGAATACAAACAAAACTAACAAAACTATTCTTACATAAAGAATACAAATTAAAAAACAATTCTTTATATAATATATACATGCATATGTATGAATACAAAATAAACATTAAGCATTTATGTCTTTGTAAATGCATTTATCAACAATAAAAATAAACTTATTATTCTACTTGTGCAATCATTAATAGGTGGAATGATGAACTTAGGTATGATTTAAAAAAAAAAAAAAACACTCCAAAACAATTAAAAATCAAGATTTATCATTTCAAATTCAAAGACAACCAGATAATTGAATGCAAAATAATTAAAAATCAAACACTCCAACAAGAAAACCAACATTTCAGCAGCTAATTGCTACTCCATTATTAGACAACTTAAAATCTTTTCCTTTCGAATATCAAAATTAAGACAGAAGTGATGATTATATGAGTAAATTAAAGAATTAATGTACTGTTAATTAATACAAAAAGGGAAAAGGATCAATAATTCTGACAGGATGTGACAGTTGAAAACACTCAAATTGTGATAAAAAGCTTCTCATTAACTTTTGATAATAAAATCTCACCATTACAATAAAACCTTTGATGCACAAAATTTAAGAAGCTGAGGGAATTTTGTAAATCAAGACTTTTTCAGTATATTTGTTGTTCATCTAAAAGGTTCTACTTTAGGCCCTTCAATCAATATTAAATGTAAGACATGATTCCTTCTTTCTTTCTTTTTTTGTTTTTAATAAATTTGTGGGAAGGGAAGGGGTTCATGATTGAAACAGTTTGATCAAATAAAGTTAATATTCCCACTGCATAACTTTTTTATTTGATTTACAATTTCCAAGTTCTAAATTAAATGCCATAATCATAAAATCATTGTTGTGTGCAACTGCGATGTTTTGATCAAATTTTTATATGCTGTAATTATCTAGTAGAAAAATCAACTGATTTACTAATTATGTGCATAATTAGAAACATAGAGTAGAACCAAAAGGGGAAACCAATGAAAGAAGTGGTATGTGACTGGAAAATAGACCAATCTCATAATTTATTGGTTCATATAACTGTCAAGCAGATTGGTCGTGTTCTGAAAATAAATTGAAAAGTGACGGAACAAGCACAATAGCATCACCAGGAAAAGGAAAGAGCTTAAGGTTTTTATAGCTTATAAAATATATAAATTACATCATATTTTCATGGACATTAAATATCTTTTTCCTAATAGATGTAAAGCAGCAAGGTAATGGCATCAATTTTGACTGCATAAATGACTTCATAGTAATCAAAGTGATGAGAAAAAGGAAGATGGAAACTAGTATTGTTCAATGGAAGTTAACTTTGTGAGTATCTTAAGATCATGTTTGATGCATAGAATGATGAATAAGATAAGAAGATAATCATCCTATATTATATTTGATTTGTATTTTTAAAAAAATGATAAGATTATAAGGAGGATTGATTATCCTTTTGGTATAAGATAATTCAATCCTTCCAAAGTGGAAAGGACTATTTTTAATCCGTGAGACTAAATTTATATATTCTATTATATTCTTAAAAAGTACATCAATAATTTAAATTATATAAACTTTAAAGAAGAATAATTTTGATCAATAAATAAATTATCCTATCTTAATCTTTGCACACATCAACCACAATATAGGATGGTATTATTTAATCTAATCCTATCTATAATATCATCTTATCCTATCCTATCATAATCTTGTGTATCAAAAATATCCTAAGTTCTTTAGATATTTGAAAGGTGGCATGACTATATTTGAAAAATGAAATTAAAATGCTTGTTTCTTTGTTACAAAGAAGGATGGTTAAAAGTTAAAACCAGCACCCAGCAGCTCATTAGCTCCCATACAATGAAATTGCCAAAAAAGGGTGAACAGAAGATCACTGAATTCAAAAAGTTGTTGCAAGATTTTTCTGCCCTATGTGAGTTGCCACAAAGGTCACCCCCAAGAAACCCCAAGATCACTGAATTCCACTTAAAAATAAGTCCTAGACAGTTAGAATTCAGCCATATAGATACCCTGCAATTCAAAAGGATGAGATTGAGAAGATGATCTACAATATGTTAAACTATGGTATAATCAAACATAGTTGTAGTGCATATGCTTCTCCCATTATCATGGTGAAAAGGAATGATGGATCGTGGAGATTACATATCGACTACAAGCAGCTCAATCAACTTACTATAAAAGATAAGTTTCCCATACCCTTGGTTGAGGAGTTATTAGATGAGCTGAATGGGGCAAAGATCTTTTCTAAGTTGGATCTGAGAGTTGGCTATCATTAAATCCAAATGAATGAGGCTGCCATACACAAAACTACTTTTAAGAATCATTTGGGCTTATCAATGCACCATCAACTTTCTAGAGTCATATGAATTGCATTTTTAAGCCTTATTTGAGGAGGGTTTTATTAGTGTTTTTTTTTATGATATACTTATATATTCTACTGATCTAAACATCCACTTGGATCATTTGAGGCAGGTTTTTTAAGCATCGAAGGCTAACAGGCTGTATCTCAAGTGGAATATCTAGGGGCACGTGATCTCTAAGAAGGGAGAGGAAATGGATAGGCAAAAGATTTTGAGCTTTCTGGATTAGCCTCAACCTAAGTCAGTCAAAGAATTGATAGGTTTTTAGGCCTTACAGGATAGCACAGGTGATTTATAAAAGAATATGGCTTATTGGTGAAACCGTTGATATATTTGCCTAAAAGAGATGCCTTCAAATGGTTTGAGACAACTGAAGCAGCCTTCAAGAAATTGCAAACTACCATGACTTTTGCCCTAATGTTGGCCTTTTTAGATTTCAGCAAGACTTTCATGGGTGAGATTGATGCCATTAGAAGTGGAAGAGGGGCTATATTGATCCAAGATGGGAGGCCTTTAGCCTATTTCAGTAGAGCATTGTCACCCAAACATCAAGCTCTCTTTGTGTATGAAAAAGTGATGATGATTGTTTTAATGGCTATCAAGAAATGGAATACATACCTAGTTGGCAGTCATTTCATTATTAAAACTGATCATCAAAACTTAAAATTCCTCTTCACTAAACAAGCCACTACTCCTGCACAATAGCTATGGGTGACTAAGATGACAAGGTATGATTTCGAGGTAGTTTACAGGAAAGGGGCTTTGAATATTGTTGTGGATGCCTTGTCCAGAAAACTAGAGTTAGAATCAGCCCAACTTTTAGCTATGACCACGATGAATACTATTTGATTCAAAAATCCAAGACTCTTGGAACCAAGATCAAAGGTTGCAACTTAAAAAAATCCAAGGCTCTAGGAACCAAGATCAAAGGTTGCAGAAGCTGATTAATGAGTTGCAAACCAATACAGTCTCAAGTTCCAAATGTACTTGGCATGGGAACCAGTTAAGGAGGAATGGGAAATTGGTGGTGGGAATGGTATCTGCTTGTAGAGAAAAACTACTGCACTATCTTTCAAGATAGCCCCACTGCCGGACATTCTAGGATACATGTCACTATGAATAGGATTTTAAGTGTCTTATGTTAGAAGAGACTCAAGAAAAATGTGAGGAGGATGGTGATTCAGTAGACAACCTGCCAACAGTACAAAGCTAATAACTGCAGTTCACTAGGGCTCCTGCAGCCTCTTCTTATACCTATCAGGATTTGGTATGAAATTTTAATGGATTTTATTGAGGGCTTACCTAAGGCTGGGGGCGAGGGCACTATTTTGGTGGTGGTAGACACACTAAGTAAATATGCTTATTTTGTGTCTATGTCTCATCCTTTCATAGCCTTGATAGTGGCACAGTTGTTCTTAGACAACATATGTAAGCTATATAGAATGCCTAACTTTATTGTACCTGACAAGGACATGGTATTCATGAGTAAATTCTAGCAGGGGCTTTTCAAAAGGCATGGGACCCAGCTCAACATGTCAACTACCTAACACCCTCAATTAGATGGGCAAACGGAGGTAATTAACAGATGCCTAGAAACCTACTTGGGATGCATGATCAGTGAAACACCTAAGGAATGGAGTAAGTGGTTATTCTTGGTAGAGTGGTGGCATAACACTAACCATCATTGTGTAATAAATATGACTCCCTATGAGTTTGTGTATGGACAGCCACCACCATTACATCTACCCTACTTGGCATCTGCTTCACTGGTTGAAGCAGTTGATAGAAGTTTGTAGGCTAGGGAAGCTGCTATTCAAATGCTGAAATTCTATTTAAAAGAGCTCAGGCCAGGATGGAAAACACGACTGATAAGAAAAGGAGTGATAGGGAATTTATGGTGGGAGATTTAGTCTATGTCAAATTCCAACCGTATAGACAGCAATCAATAATGAACAGAAGTTGTATGAAGCTAGTTGTCAAGTATTTTGGACCTTTTAGAATTTTAGAGAAGATAGGAAAGGTAGCTTATAAACTACAGCTACCAGATGGTTCCAAGATTCATCCCACTTTTCAAGTTTTTCAGCTCAATAAGCATGTAGGCAGTTTATCAACACAATCCCAATTACCTATGGACGATACAGATGGCACCATAATGAAGGAACCAATTAAAATTCTGAGTAGGAAGATGGTTAATAAGGGAAATAATGAGTTACTAAAGTTTTGGTTCAGTGGACAAACTCATTTCTTGAAGATGTTGCATGGGAAACTTTGTTTGAGCTCCAGAAAAACTATCCAGCGTATGATCCTTGAGGACAAGGATTTTCTTCAAGGAGTATATTTCCGGGTTGTGGTTAATGAAGCATATGATAATTGATATTTATGGGCTTAGCTATGTTATGTTGGCCTGTCCAGTATTTAGGCCAATTGCTATGACTATTAGAAAAGAATTAAGAGAGAGAGAGAGAGAGAGAGAGAGAGAGAGAGAGAAAGAGATAGAGTATGTGCACTGCTGATCCAAGATTCTCGGAAGTAGCTGTCACGATAGTCAGATGCCATAAGTGGATAGAATTGTGTCACTCATTATTCATTCTGTTATGAAATATCACAATTCTTATATCTAAGCTCTCTTCTATTTTCTTCCTACTTTTTTTCTTTGCTGGATTTTCTATTACCCTATTGAAAAGTTTTGGTTGATCACCAGAAGAATAGATGAAACCAAAAGGTAATCAACACTATAAAATTTTAAACTCAACGAACAAAAAGCTACGCATCACTGCACATTTTAAATAGAAAAATAAGAGAGATATAGCTACTTACCTCTTCTGATGCCAAGTTGATCCAAAAAAGGCTTAGATTGCTTGACTAAATACGCTAATAGCTTTAGTACATTCCGTAGGGGTACTTCTTATATCGACAGAAAAACACAAAAGCATTCAGAATGAGCACAACATATCTTTTTTTATTTATTAGGAAGCATAGAGTAGAACCAAACGAGGGAATCCAAAATGCCCTTCAAAACACTCAAAACCAACCCATACAAAGCCAATTTCAAGCTCAAGAAAATGTGAATTTTCAAATCCTTCTAAGCCTCAAACTTCTACCTTAAAAAACCTCTGTTGATTTTAGCAACATTTCAAGAACCCCATGTTAGATTACCTTCATTGAATAATTTATTACCAATCCATTCTTACACAAAGCAAGATTCACCAGATTACCTCAAAAACAAGATGGGCAGATTCGCAAGATAATCTAAGTAATAACAGCATTGACATCAGAGGAAGCAACAACAACATGGGCAGAAGCCAGAGGGTTGCGCTGGAAGTTGAGATGATTCGCATTAGAGTAAGAGAGGTGAGTGGAGGGGGGTCCAGGACAGGTAGAAGAGACGTTGGGAAGGGGGTCGCGCAGAGAAACAAATAAGGGGGAATTGTAGGGATATGGTGGTCGGATGTTGGTTGGTGGCGGGTGGAGGGCGGACTGGACTCGCCGGATTTGGAGCATAGGCCACGCTGAGCTGAATGGTTAGGGTAAGCTGGGGACGGGGACTTGGGGAGAGAGAAAATAATGAAGAAATGAGGGAAAAAAAATTATGTTTCTAATGAGAGATTTTCAAAATTTCGTCGCTAAATTCCATCACTAAATCAAAATTCTTTCTTAATTAACAAAATGAAAAACTCGCTAGCGACAGAATATTTTTGTCGCTACATCCGTCACTAATTATAGTAGTGGAGACGGATTTTGGTCACTAATATTGACGTATTTTCATACTTTTGGCACAAATATTTAGCGTCGGAATTAGTAATTGAGTAAAATTTTGAAGATACATTTTATTTTTATTGATGTAATTTTGTCACTAAAAGTAGAATACAAATTTAGGGAAATCTATCGATAATTCGTTGACATTCCATCATTATTAATGACTTTTCATCAATAATTTGTTGGCTCTAAAAGCTTGTTTTTTTATAGTGTTTTAAATTTGTGTCTAACGATTAAATTTATAGATTTATAAGTTATGATAGTAATATTTATTTAACTCATTTATAAAAACATTTATTAACTGAAAGTGATTAGAAAATCATTGCTATAAACTATAAAGTAATTAGACTTTTAGTAGAGTAATTATCACTATATAAAGGATTTGAAACAAATAATTAATTCAATGCATGTAAATAGTCACTACAAGAAAGAAGGTATTGATCCGTAAGAAATCATGAAATCAATAAAAACTTTTCATCAGTATTTTTTTTTTCATCGTTAATAACTTAGGAATTAATGATGGAATTTTTTGTCACTAATGCCAATGCCCATCTTCTATTGCTAAAAAAAAAAAAACCATAAATCCTTCACTAAAAAGTATTAGTGAGAAAATTTTCACTGCTAAAGATATATTTTTTCTATTTATAATCAATCATTAATTACTTTAATGACAAAAATTCTACCGAAAAAAGATTAAATTGTACAAAGTTTTTTTTTTATTTCATTGCTAATTACTTTTAACAATAAAAATTCCTTTGCTAATTACTTTTAATGACGAAAATTCCATCGCTAATTACTTTTATAAATTTTTTCTATTAAAAATCTATCATGAATTACTTTTAGCAACGAAAATTCTATCACTAAAACAATTAATTTTGAGATTTGAAATCGATTCATTCATATTTAGCTACGAAATGTTATGCTAAAAGATAAAATTTCGTAAGCTAATAGTCATTAATTTTTCATATTTTAAGGATTGGTTCCCTTTAGTTGAAAATTGATCTCTGTTTAAAGAGGAGCAATCATTTTCGCTTGTAATCTAATTTTTCAACTACTAATTATATAAAAATCATTCATATGAATCTTAATACAACTATATAATACCAAAATTCATCATTCAATTCATATCTATATAATAGATTCATAAACATTCATAAAACATTGATAAATGTCCATAAAGAAAGAAATCCAACATTTATCATCATCTGCATGCAACAAAAAATAAAGAAAGAAAGAGTTTTTTATCTAACTGAGTAGTTCCTCTAAGTTTTTGCTATCCACTGCCACCATATTCAGAAGATCCAGATATAAGAACTGAACCACCTTTGAGCATCTAACTGAACCTAAGCAAAACCATCTTCTTTTCATTTTGTGATTGCCTTATTTCCTTAAGTTGGTCTTGCACATTTAGTATTTTCCTTTTTAGATCATTAACTTCAATGGATAAATATTGAGAATGCAGCCTGTAAAATTACAAGTTAAGTAAGATGAGCTACCACAAATATGGTTATTTCATTCACATCCATAAAGGTAAATTGTATGCAATGAGCATAATTGACCTATAAGAATAAGATTTTGTGGCCAAGCTAAATGAACCAAGACCATTGGCACATAAACCTAGTCTTACATTTCAAGGTTTGGTTGTAAAAGATTCATGTGTACGATTGAAATGCTGCTATGCCTAACTGTCTATCAGGAGAATAAGCATTCCATCAAGACTTTGATTATGCGCATGCCATGTCACAGACTCTATAATTACGTTTTACATATAAAGCCATTGTACTCTTGGTATAAATGGTAAGTATCATAAAATTTTGTAAGGAATTTTCTTTGCCCTACCTTTTTTATTTACTCAACTTATATCAAAGATTGACCACATATTAAACAATAGATTAAATTATAATTCTTTTTATAAAACAACATGTAATTGTTCTAGCATGCATGTATTTTTTCTAATCAAAGCTAAATTTCACCATTTTCTTCATTTGAAAGAAGTTTTCAGACAAATTTTAATCTTTTAGAAGCTTATCCTTTATCATTAACATGAAATGATTAAAACATGCTTCACATAGGAGAGATCTAGTGAGATACATTTGGATTAAGTATCTCACAAGAAAAGATAATATCTATTATGATCCATCGATATACATATTAATTATTGGTGTCTCACACAAGAATTTTCAACTTTTAATGATCTAAAAAGATACATTATAGTTAAGTACCTCGTAAAAAGTGATCAAAGTGCATACATTTGTTAAGTATGCAAAAATATAATTATGGGCAATCTAAATTTTCCTATGTGAGAATATACATTTTGTTAATGTGAATGCTTGGCTACCAAAATGACTCACTTATTGAAACTTGTAAGATTTTCTCATGCATAAGAATGACAGTATTTTCAAATTACCTTATATAATTGTCTACCCAAAGAGAGTTATTGTGTTTCGTAATTTGGAGTGGATAGTACCACGGTTCAAGATACACTGGTCTAGAAATTTTGTCTACCTAAAAGGGATAGGCTTTTTGAAAACTATGATATTTTCACATTGGCTTCATGTGAAAAGTTCCTACTAGTATATCTCATTCTTTGCTCAAATAGGAGTTTATGATGATATACCTGAACTTTTCAGTTTAATTATAAATAACACATATTAGATTAATGCTATTTGTAAGAATTGTTACATAAATGTGTAACGTCGCAATCTTTTGTCTTGAATATTATAGTTGACTTTCAATGATAAAGATCAAGTAGCTTTAATTAAAAAGGATCAAAGACAATTTATAGCTTAATTTGGTCATGGGTGTTTTCTTGGATATATCATTAAGTTTTGAATATTTTAATTGATTATTGTTAAATTGTTAAAATGTTAAATTTTTTGATGATAACAATCTTTAAAGAAATCTTAAGAATCTTTAAGATATTATCTAGTCATATGAATCCATGAAAAAAATAATTATCAAATGCGTGACCAGTAAGTTTGTTATATTGTTTTGTTTTAATAAATTATTGTTTGATAAATTGACTTTATAAATAATCATGTTTATGCAAACTGTGACATGTAGAGTTAAGTTTGATTATTTTGAAAGTATGTTTTATATGGCTTAAATGTGTTTTGTATGCTTATAATGTTATTAATTTTATATATCACACAATTATGATTTAGAATTTTTAAGCACTAAGTTTAAAGTCGAACAAAGTGCATAATTTGATATATATTTTAGAAACTTATTTTTCATTAACATGAAATATATATATTAGCTATAATGATTCATAAAAGGCATTTAGATTTTATATTAGTACATTGAAATAGGGCGAGAGTTTTGCTATTAAAGATATGTAATTTTGTTATAGGAAATAATATATATATATATATATGTGTGTGTGTGTGTGTTAAATAATTGCATAGTGAATTTGCTTCACATAAATTGTTAGACTAGTTTTTAAAAAATTTTACTTTTGCAAAATATTCGCTAATTTAAGTGTGCTCTCAAAAGATATTAATTGTTTTGTAATTATGGTATTATAATATTTTAAGAGAGCAACAAGTAAAATTTTATTTCTTAGTAAGTATTTGGATCATATCTTTTGTATTATGAAGCTCAATATATATTACCATAAAGATTCTAGGTACTAAATAAAAAAAATGAGTTGTAAAAGTTAAATAGATATGAATAAAAGTTTCAAGCCTATAAGAGTAAGCAAAAATTAGTTTTGTAATTTTTAAGGTTTTTACTTAAATATATAATTGTTAAGGCTTACTAATTTAAATTACCTTAACATTTATATCACAACTTATGTTTGGAGATATTGAATATTTTATATTTCTCACATAAATCTTATCATAAACATAGATTGTTTATACCATAATCATTGTGAGTATATGATTGTCTAAAAAAAATGTGTTATTGACATTCATTATATACCATTATGTTAAGATTTATAATATGAAGATTATGAAATTTTTAAATCTTATGTAAGCATAAATTATTTGCATTGGTATATGTTTTATGGCTAGTCAGATTTTAATTTGGAAATTTCTTGTAGTATAAAAATATTATTAATTGTTGAGAAATTTACTTGGTAATATGGCATGTTAAGTGGTTTTGTTGATTGCTAGCATGATTATGAAACATGACTTGAAAATTTTTAAAGATGCTTAAAATGGTAATAAGTATTCCAAGTTTTAACTTTTAGTGATCTACAGAAATACATTTAGATTAGTATCTTGTTTGGAATGATCACATACATAAATAGACATAAAAAAATTAGTAAAACCATAATGATTATAAAATTTCTTATGTTGTTATAAGATCGTCTCTAAGTTACTACACGTTGTTACTTGCCCAAAGGGGTGGTTATGTGCTTTTAATTTATAAATAATTGTGAACCACACATAGGCCTAGGGAATTTATCTATCTAAAGAGGATAAATTTTTTATAGTCTTTGTATTTTTCATTATTTTGAGGTGTTACACAAAGGTATAAAATCTTATTTAAAAGAATATCCAAAATTAAATTTATGATATGGCACCTTGATTATGTTGGTAAGGCTAATAAATATATTGAATTGATTAAGGTTTTATTTGTTTAGATAATTGATTAATATTTAAACTTAATTTTAGTTTGTTTGGATAAGTGTCACTATAAGTTAATGTTTGCCATGAGTTATAAGTTCTTGGATATTTTGTACAGCATAATAAATGTATAAATTATTAGTCATTTTAATTTATCACATTTGGAATATATATTTATTGTATAGTGCCTTATGATAGCATATATGGTTAACTTCTAGATAAAAAAGTTTTAGATATGTTATGATATATTTCAATTTGTTTTAAGTAAATTTGAGAGTTGTTGAAATTTTTATTTTAGTTGTTTAACTTTCAATTGATATATTAGTTTGATTATCTTAACTAATATTATAAAACCTAGAAGTTATCAATTTTTAAAAGCATATTGTTAACAATGTATTTTAAAGGAAATTTTATATTTTCTTTTACAAAACTCACACGTGAGGGGGTGAATATTATTTTATACTTATTACACATGTAAGAGTTTGATAAATGAATTTTATGCAAATAAGTAAACTATTTATTTTGTTTTTTATTAGTTTAATTCTTTCTTTTATGATCTTCCAAAATAATTTTATTAATTAAGATTTATGAAATTAAACTTTTTAAAATTTGTTTTAAACATTATTTAGTCAATCTTAAGTGAAACAGAAAAGATATATTATAAAGATAATGACTAATATTGTATTGATAGGAAAAAAAACTTTTTTTTAACAAATTTAAAATAGGTGTATTTTTTTCTATAAAAATTTATTTTTTAAAGTTATAGAAACTTATATATTTTAAAATTATTTTTTGAGTTCATAAATGTTAATTCTTAATACATATTAGATTAGTTTGACACATTATGAATAAAAATATTATGTATTTTCATTATAAATATTTTGAAATTTTTCTAAAATTTGGATAATAATTATAGTGTTTTCTTTTTTATAATCTAGTGGTAAAATTTGCTATAATATTTTAAAATATGTAGCTATATCCTGAGTGAAAAATATCAACATTTTAAAAAGAAATGTCGCTAACTTAGTGACATTTTTTACATAGAATTTAGTGACGTTTTTTGTAAACAAACCATAAATGTCGTGAAGTTAGGAAATTTATTTTTTTTTTATTTTTTTCAGTACTTACTACTATAATTAAATAAAAAATAGATAAATATTTTTATATTCATAAAAATAATTTTATGAATTTATAAACTGAATATTATAAATATTAAAATATCTAAATATATAATTTATTTCAGTTTGCAACACAAAGTTGAATACAATAACATTCAAATTGTTTTAGTACATTAATAAAAAATTTAAAATGTATGAAATTGAAAAGCACTTAGATTTGGAGTATTACCATTTGATGAAAATTTTTTGCACTACAATCACTAACGTGGTCAAGAACCTATTAAATAAAGCAAAACAATTTTTTACACTTAATAATAAACTATTTTTTATATTAAAAAAATATAAATAGTTATAAAATATCATACTAAATATAATACCTGAGTTGATGGATCACCTATATTGGTTTTCGAAAATTATTGTTGTATAAAATTCATAAGAGTATTGAATCAATCATGCAATTGCTTATGCTTCTGATCCATTCTAGCATGTTCTTTAGCTTTTTCTACTTCCATTTGCTGGACTCATTATTGCATAATTGTAACTTTTCTCTCAATATTGAGATTTCTCATGAAGACTGACTTGTTGAGGATGTAAATTGTCCAGAGTTATGTCCATAGTAACTAGATGGTGTTGGACCTAATCAAGGTCTCGAACCTATTCATATCTTTCTTTTTTAGTAACTTCTCTAAAAATATGATCTTCTAGTTTTTATATGTTGATAGAAGAATCAAATGCTGCTTTAATCTCAATTGTCATTTTTTCTTTCACTTTCTCCTGTAAATTAATCAAATAAAGTGATCAAGTTTAATAATTAATTCATAATATATTTGAAATAGTAAATATTTACTTTATGTATAAAACGAATCCAAGAAATTACTATAATTTTTTATTTTTTGACATTCATGTAAGATCTGACTTTTTTCATGTGAGTTAATAAAAAAAGTTTCACACTTCCAACTTTTTCATCCAACTCAATCTCTTACATAAAAGACACTATTATTGTTAAACATAAATCAACCATAACTTATTCATGCTTATCAAACATGGCAATAATGAAGTTCAAACAGTCAACAAGTTTAATATCATGTATTAGAGCTATCTAAACTATTAAAATAGAATAATAATTGCAAATTTGTATGTTTACTTAACATCACAAAAAGTCTTAAACAAACATAAATCGTAATTTATTTACATATCAAATTGTGAAACTAAGTTCAATCATTCGGACAATATCATATGTTTTAGCTATCTAAACTGTTAAAATATAAATATAACTGTAAAATTACATTTTGACCATTTAAAGGCATAAAAAAATGCTAATCATACATAAATGGTAACTTTTTTACACATCAATCGTGGAAACTAAATTCAATCATTTGAACAAGTTTAATATCATGTAGTTAAGATATCTAAACTATTAAAATAGAAATATAATTGAAAAATTACATTTTTACCTTTTAATGACAAAATATCCTAAACAAACCTAAACAATAACTTTTTCATACATATCAATTGTGAAAAAAAAATCAATCATTTAGATAATTTTAATATCATGTATTGAAGCTATCCAAACTGTTAAAAATGAATAATAGCAAATTTACTTTTTAAACTTTTAACGGGATAAAAAATCTTAAAAAGATATAAACAGTAACTTTTTCACACATAAAAATCATGGAAACTAAGTTCAATCATTCAAACAAGTTTAATATTATGTATTTAAGCTATGTAAATTGTTGAAACAGAAATATAAATACAAAATTACCTTTTTGCCCTTTAACGATACAAAAATCCTAAACAAATATAAACGGTAACTTTTTCACACATTTTAGCTATGGAAACAAAAATTCAATAATTTGGACAAGTTTAATATAATCTATTTAAGCTATCTAAACTGTTAAATTAGAATAATAGTTGCAAACTCGCATTTTAGCTTTTTAATAGCATAAAAAGTCTTAAATAGATATAAATCATAACTTTTTCACACATATCAACTATGTAAACCAAGTTCAATCATTCAAACAAGTTTAATATTATATATTTAAACTATCTAAATTGTTAAAATAAAACAATAATTGTCAACTCGCATTTTTGCTTTTTAACGGCATAAAAAGTCCTAAACAGATATAAACTATAACTTTTTCACACATATCAATCATGAAAACCAAGTTCAATCATTTGGACAAATTTAATATCATGCATTTAAACTATCTAAATTGTTAAAATATAACAATAACTGCAAACTCATATTTTTGCTTTTTAACAGCACAAAAAGTCCTAAACATATATAAATCATAACTTTTTCACACATATCAACCATAAAAACTAAGTTCAATCATTCGGATAATTTTAATATCATATATTGAGTCTATATAAACTATTAAATCAGAACAATAACTATGTACTTGCATTTTTGCTTTTTAACAGCATAAAAAGTCTAAACAGATATAAAGTGTAACTTTTTCACACATATTAACCATGAAAACCAGGTTAAATTATTCGGATAAGTTTAATATCATGTATTTAAGCTATCTAAATGGTTAAAATAAAACAATAACTGCAAACTCATATTTTTACTTTTCAACGACATAAAAAGTCCAAAATAGATATAAACCACAACTTTTTCACATATATCAACCATGAAAACCAAATTCAATCATTTTAACAAGTTTAATATTATGTATTTAAGCTATCTAAACTGTTAAAACAAAACAATAACTACAAACTCCCTTTTTTGCTTTTTAACGGCATAAAAAGTCATAAACAGATACAGACTGTAACTTTTTCACATATATCAACCATAAAAACCAAATTCAATTATTCAGATAATTTTAATATCATATATTGAAGCTATCTAAACTGTTAAATTAGAACAATAACTATAAACTCACATTTTATTTTTTAATAGCATTAAAAGCCTAAACATATATAAATCATAACTTTTTCACACATATCAATGGTGAAAATCAAGTTCAATCATTTGAAAAAATTTAATATAATGTATTTAAACTATCTAAACTGTTAAAACAGATCAATAGCTATAAACTCACATTTTTGTCTTTTAACAGCATTAAAAGTCCTAAACAAATATAAACCGTAACTTTTTCACACATAGTAACCATGAAAATCAAGTTCAATCATTCGAACAAGTTTAATATTATATATTTAAGCTGTCTAAACTGTTAAATTAAAATAATAACTACAAACTCGTATTTTTACTTTTTAACAGCACAAAAATTTCTAAACAGATATAAATTGTAACTTTTTCACACATATCAACTATGAAAACCAAGTCTATTCATTTGGACAAGTTTAATATCATATATTTAAGTTGTCTAAACTATTAAAATAAAACAATAATTGTAAATTTGCATAAACTGTAACTTTTTTACACATATCAACCATAAAAATTAAGTTCAATTATTCAGACAAGTTTAATGTTATATATTTAAGCTATCTAAACTGTTAAAACAAAACAAAAACTACAAACTCCCATTTTTGCTTTTTAATAGCACAAAAAGTCGTAACAGATATAAACTGTAGCTTTTTCACACATATCAACCACAAAAACCAAGTTAATCATTCGAACAATTTTAATATCATATGTTGAAGCTATCCAAATTGTTAAATCAAAACAATAACTGCAAACTTGCATTTTTGCTTTTTAACGGCATAAAAAATCTTAAAAAGATATAAACCGAAACTTTTTTACCCATATCAACCATAAAAACTAAGTTCAATAATTTGGACAAGTTTAATATAATGTGTTTAAGCTATCTAAACTATTAAAACATATCAACAATTGCAAACTCCCATTTTTGCTTTTTAACGGCATAAAAAGTCCTAAATAAATATAAACCATAATTTTTTCATACATATCAACCATGAAAACCAAGTTCAATCATTTGGATAATTTTATTATCATAAATTGAAGTTATCTAAATTGTTAATTCAGAATAATAACTGCAAACTCGCAATTTTGCTTTTTAATGACATAAAAAATTCTAAACAGATATAAACCATAACTTTTTCATACATATTAATCATAAAAACCAAGTTCAATCATTCGAACAAGTTTAATATTATGTATTTAAGCTATCTAAACTGTTAAAATAAATCAATAACTACAAACTCACATTTTAGCTTTTTAATAGCATAAAAAGTTCTAAACAGGTATAAATCGTAACTTTTCAAGCATATCAACCATAAAAACCAAGTTTAATCATTTGAACAAATTTAATATTATTTATTGAAACTATCTAAATTGTTAAAATAGAATAATAACTATAAATTTGTATTTTTGCTTTTTAATGACAATAAGAAATCATAAATAGACACAAAGTACAAGTTTCTCATTTAATGCTTACTTACTTTTTCTTTTTGCTTTCTCACAAAGCTTTATGATTTACTCGTGTGGCTGTATTTCAGTTGTTTTCTACTAGCAATTCCAATCTTTTCTTTTTCTTGTCATAAAAAATAAATGTATAATCGAAAATTCAAATATTACCAACCAAAATTTAGAAAACATCTTTATTATAAAAAATAATATTAAAAATTATAAATTAGTACCTCTTCTTTCCTAGAGAATCAAAATCTAACAAATTGTTCATATTACCATATAATCACACCATGAGGTAGCTTTTTGATTATGGCCTTTACAGTACTATTTTGATCGAAATACTTCTTCTTCGAATTATGCTTATAGTCTTTTCATTTTTTTCTAATAACTTAAGCACAAATAAATAGGTATTTCAAGTAAAAATCTTGATTGTAACAATACATAAAGAAAAAGTTACAATTGATAAACCAACTTTAAAATAATTAATATTTCTAATATGTAATTAATTATTCTAATACCTAAATAAAGTTTAAAACATCATTTTTAACTTTTGCTGGAACTTTATGCCATATTTCATAATGAATAAGAAATTTCATTCCATTATGGGCAACCATTCCTAAAAATCCAACTAACTGTTAACACTCTTTACCAATTAGTTGCCTTTAGAGTTTGCAGACACTATAATATGCTTGTTTAAAGGTAGGGTCCATAATTTCTTCAAAGTTGTTTGACCTTCAGTTCTTTGTTGACCATTGTTATTAACTGTAAAAAATAAAAAGTCAATTAATAAATTATCAATACTTTAATGATTATAATCAAAATTTAAATATGGGGTTTACAGTACCCATGTTTAAGTTAGAAGCTAAATTAATTTGTGAGATAGTATCTAGATTTGAATCTCTTGTATTGCCAAATCTAGTATCGATTGAAGGGTTAAAATCAATTGAAATAGAATCGACAATAAGTATATTCCCCTTTAAAGGATTCAGTCCATTGCTAAGATCAGCAGATGCCATATACGGTTCTGAACTAATATCTTTGATATGTATTCCCCTTAATCTATTTCTTGGCATTGTAACTTAGTTGCATCGTAAAAAAGAACCAGTTAAAAGTTGGAAAGGTAAGATATTGTAAATATCACTAATTATATATAAAGAACATATATAAAGACATTGAGAAGTTAAGAAATCATAACCAATGTTATACAAGGAACATATTGATTCAATTAAATTAAATGATAATGTATGATTTACAACACTAACTATACAAAAGCGAATGCCACATAAATTACATAAAAGCATTTATTATATTATGTTTTGAACATTCTAATTACAAAATATAGATAATCCATCATGGTTCATAAATGTTTTCATCAACAACTTTACAGACCCACTGTATAGAGGTACTAAAGATATTTCCATCCAAGTTTTGTTCAACAAAAGGAAAACATTCAATTTCGTGTTCAACATCATCTTTACTATCTAATCCCATATCAAATAAGTTCCTAAGTGTATTATGAAGAACAACAAACCGACTTGATTCTTTAGGGTCTTTATAATAAAATATTTGTTTGACTTAAGAAGAAAAAATATAAGATTCATCAATGAGTTATTTGATGTGAATTAATCGAAAAAAATTCATGATTGTAAATCCAAACTGATCTTTCTTAATACCCATCGCACTATTCACATCAACTCAATCACACCGAAATAAGACAACCTTCCACTTACTATAATAATCCAACTCAATGATGTCATTAATCATGCCATAATAGTCAACATTTTCCTTCAAAGGGTTTGTGTCCCTGGCACTAGCATAGCTAGTAGTTAACGAAGTAACAACAACTCTTGAATTTTGTGTTCTTTTAAATTTCCACGGGATTTAGTGTAAAATCTAAATCCATTAATGATAAACCTTTGTATCATTTCACAATCTTGGTCAGACTTTATTCAAGACACTTCACTTCTTTACTAATAAGCCTTCCACTCTAAACCTATAAAGGTGAAATAAAATATATGTTATTAATTTTATTTATACCTTACCATCGTATGTACAATTCTCAAAATAGGAAGTACGACATTACTTATAGTTTCTCCTAACCATTTATGAAAATTTTTGGTGAATAACTTATCAATTTCTCGAGGATTTGATCATCAATAATATGTATGAACTCTTAAATTGGTTTCAATACTCATTATATGCATTAAAATAAAGTATTAACAATAAAAAGAAAAGTCCATAAATTATGCTTAATAGAATGAATGATTTCCTTATACATAAACTTGCATGTGAAATGATTCAATTGAATCATGATGAAAAAAAACATATCGATACGCTGGTGCCCAAGATTTATCATCTAAGTCCCCCACTTCAACTTTGCCTATTAGTTGTCCAAAACTTTTAAAAAGAAAAGTATAAGCAAAATCAGTATGCTGCATACCAATATTTCTCAATGGTTTATTAAATCTTGTTTCAATATCTTCCAAATATCAAGAATAAAATGTCATACACTCCTCTGCTAAATATCCTTCAATAATAGAATCTTTCGAATAACGCTTATTGTGACTAAGATTTTAACTTCCCTAAAAACCTAAGACATAAAACGTTTGTTATATACCTCTTTAACTATAATGGTATCATAAACATTAACAACTTAATCAAGCTATTAACAAATAATGCCTTTCGATATGATACATCCATTGATAATAAATTAATCCATTAATTTTTGTTTTATATGGAAGGTAGATAACCAAATGTATCATAATAGTGAGAAATTTAGAGAAAAAATCTTTTCTAAATAACATAAAATAATTACAGCCTGATCTTGAAGATTGTCAAGCTCTTTCATATTTAGAACTTTCACACAGAGAGCTTTAAATATATTACTCTATTTAATTACTGCTGAAAGTGACTTATTTTAGTATTGATGAACATAAAGCAATGAGAAATAAGTCTTGCATCAAGATGTGATAATCATGTGACTTCAACGAAAAAAGTTTTTGCTCTTTCAGATTCACATATCTTAATATATTTGATGCATAGCCATCCGAGACTTTCAATTTTTTCAAAACCTTACAAAATGCATATTTCTCACCTTTAGATATCCCAAATCAAGTATGAAGTAATCGAGATTTGCCATTAGGAAGCAACTTTGGAAAAGGTCAAGGTGAATTCCCATGTCAACTAGGTCAAGTTGACTCTTTAAGTCATTCTTTGATCTTTTATTCACATTGAGAATTGTCCCGATAAAATTTTCATAAACATTATTTTCTATGTACATTACATCAAAGTTATGATGTAATAAATTATATTCTCAATATGGCAACTTAAAAAAGATACATTTTTTTCATAACTCAAACTTATTAAGGCCATCTTCTTTATCTTTCTCTTCATCATTTTGAACATCATCATTACCACCTTGAGTATTAGCATCACCAACTTGAGGAATAGGAGGCCAGACACCTTCAAAGATCTCCTTCACTCTTTTCTTTAATTGAGTCATTTTTTTATAAGTGAAATTAATATCTTTTAACTTTAACAAGATATAAATTTTAATAATTAATAAAAATGCTCTCCTTAACTCTTCGTTTCCATCAAAAAGATGTTTTTGAAATCTAAATCGATGATTATCATCTAACCATTGACCATGTGCCATATAACAAAACTTTTTACCATTATGTAACCATTTTGAACATGTCTGCGTAGCACAACATAGATAAGTATAATGACTTTTGGTGCTTCAACTATATAAATTTGCATAAGTAGAAAAATTGTTAATAAAACAATATAAATATTGAAGTTCTCTTTTTTTTAAAGCATCATAAATCTCAACTCTTTCCCATAATAGTTTTAACTTTTTAATCAGAGGTTGTAAGTAGATGTTTATATCATTTCTCAAACTTTTCTTCCCAAAAATTATCATAGATAAGATAAATGATTGTTGCTTCATGACAATCCATGGTGGTAAATTATAAGGAATTAATACAATTTGTCAAGTACTATAAGAAGTACTATAAGAAGTACTTATCACTTTGAACAGATTAAATCCATTAGATGCTAGTCCACGTATAACATTTCAAGGATTAGAAGTAAAGTCTAAAAATCCAAAGTAAAATGATTTCCATGCTAAAGAATTAGCAAGATAACTTAATGATCCATCATCCGTCCACTTGTCATGATGTCACTTCATAGAATATGTAGTTTTAGAAAACATGAAGAGTCATTGAAGTCTCGGTATTAGTGAAAAATATCATAAAACCTTTATAGGCTTTTTTTATATGGACTTTACATTATCCTTGTTCAACCTTTCTTCGGGATTTGTGTCCACCCAATGAAAATTACCACATACATGACAAGATTGTTGATTTTTTTTATCACCCTAATGCAACATACAACCATTAAGACAACTATGAAATTTCTCATATCCAAGACCTAACTCCTTCATCATTTTCTTTTAATCTTTATAAAATTCAGGGATTTTTACAATTGGAAACATTTCTTTCTTAAACTCCAATAATAAAGTCAAAGAGTTTTTGTCCATCCACATAAGCATTTCAAGTGAAAAAAACGCACATAGAAAGACAACCTTGAATGTTTAGATCTCTCGTAAAGTTCTTTAGTTATATCTTCAAGCAACCTATACAACTTTGATGTTTCTTCACTAGGTTATTGGTCTCCTACACCTATCCCATGTTCACCAAATTCATTCAGTTCAACATTTGACTCATTAAATCCATCATTTTAGAAAGACAAATTATGGAAATGTTGGTTATGACTGCTGAAAGCATCCCATAATATGCCTTCTATGTCATCTTGTCAAATAGGATCATATTATTGTTGAAGAGCCCTTGAAGTTGAAGGAACTCTAGTCGATAACATTGACGGTATAGACTTTCTATGAAAATATCAAGTAACATATCCCGATAGAAATCCAATACAAACTAAATGTTCCAAAACAATTTCACGGATTTGTCAATCGATATTAGCACACTTTAAACATGGGCACAATATCATATTATCTTCACTTGCATTCTTAAATGCAAAATTAAGAAAATTTTCCACTCTATCTCGGTACTCTTGACTTAATCTTCACTTTTGCATCCAACTGTTATCCATTTAGTATTTGCTATATTATCAAGCCAAAGTTATATAATTAATTATATGAAAATGAACTCTAACATAATTAATTAGATTGACCCTAAATCCAAAAATAATAACAAGTCGATATCACCAAACAAGTTATTTAAATTTTTTGTATATTTTATATGATATAAAAAAATGAGTCGGTGCATCTATATTATGCATGTAACATGGCAAAATATGAAATGAAGACAAAAAGAATATTCTCAAATATTGGAAAAAAGTATATATTTAAACCAACCAAGTATGGAATTTGGAATTTGACAAATTGAATAAATACCTATGAAGAGTATAAAGGTTACACACATTTAGGCCTACCTTAAGTGATAAATACTTGCAATTCTCCAAATCTATATGAAGTTGTAAAAGGAACTTGTATTGATTACTTATTTGCGATAAAAAAATAATGTTAGTGTGCTAATTAATTAATTAGTATGCTAAGCTCAAAAATAATATTGTTGTCTATATATATCTCAATTTTTCAGTATTTCAACATCCAAATGAGAAATGTACCCATTCAAAAAATTTTTTAAAAAAGCAAATTAGAAAATAAAGGAAAAAAAATCTTCTTTTTATGTAAACAATAAAGACTCTCTATTTGAAAAATGAAGTTGAATTTTACATTTCATTAAATTAATTTTGTATTATCCTTATTTTCTTCCTTCAAAAGAAACACAATTATAAAAATACTAAATTCTATTATAATCTTATAAAATTATTTTCAATAGGGCACTCATTCATATTAATTTAATACATTTATAATTTTATTATTGAATTGTATTTTGACGTAATAAATTGAACACAAAATTTTTTTTCCTTTTTGACCGAGAAAAGCATAATTATTCCTCGATTATAAAAAATAAAAATTTCAAAAAAGGCAATATAAAATTGCATAATTATCCTCAATTATTATTTTCCTTTGTGATCATTTATAAAAAAAATAAGAATATAAAAAAGGCAAACTAAAACTGCATAATTATTCTTTAATTGAACTAATTAAGTAAGAATTTCAAAATTCAATTGAAAAAAAAAATAAGGATCTAAAAAAAAAGCAACCTAAAACTATATAATTATTCCTTAATTGAACCAATTAAATAAGAATTTCAAAATTCTAAAACATGTGGTTGAAAAGCAAGACCATTGTAAATGGGGAGTCAGCCGGTTGTCAGTTTCTTAATTTACTCATACAATTAAATGGAAGGAGACATGAAAAATTCATATCCTAATAAGTCATAGGTATTATAGACATTGAAACAAAAATATAAGATAAGAACATTAAATGCATGCACTTGAGATTTTTTTTAATTTTTATTAAGGTTGAATTTTGAATTTTACATGTTCATTGAATTTACCAAACAAACACAAAATATACATTATTTTTATATGCGTATACACATATAATTGTTTCTTTTATGGGTGGGTCAGGGGTGGGGTTGGAGTCATGGTCCATGGTTGAGTCTTAAGGTGTACTTTGGTAGAAGATTAGATGATTTTGACTTAGGAAATGATTTTTATTTAGGTGATTAGGTAATATCAATGGGTGGTTTCTGCAAATGCATTAAATTTCATTTTTGACCAAAAAAAGCAATAGCAATAAATTTTACATGTGTAATACTAGTATTTAATAGTAGCTATGCTATTCAAATATTAAAGCCAATCTAGATAACTTAATCTCATTTTGTTAGTAAAAATTTTTAATTGTTCATTCATAAAATAGTATTATCTACTTTTGTATGTACTATCCCTACTTGGTTTGGTGAAACTGGGAATGTTGCTTCTTTCTTTCCTTCCTACCAAATTTAGTGTAAAATTTTTCAATTTTATCAGAATTATTATTCTTGAATGCGGATACATCCACATCAATTTATCATATGTATAATTTTACTAAATTTATCTGAATTTAAAAGCTAGCTTGATGAACAACATCCAATTGACAAAATTTTAAAAATAACATTCTCTCAAATATTTGAGATTCAACTTATCCAAATAAATCAAGTATTTTCTATAAATTAAATCATCGAACTAAAAAATGTTTAACAAAATTAAAAATTTTATACAATCAAGGTTCTAATTACAATAAAATAAAAATTCATAACCTTAATTTCATACAATAAAAGATCAGAGACTTATTTTCATTTTTGAATAAAGTTTGAGGGTTTATTTTAGTATTATTCCATTTTTTTCCTTAAAACCCATTTTTAAGTGCTCAGCCCAGTATTTTTTAAAGTGTCTCTCTTTATTTGTAGAAAAATTGTACACAAGTAATAGAACATACCATCAATTAAAGGATAAATTATTACCTGAGAAAAAAATAGAGTGTTTCTGGATATTGCTTCTTCATTCCACCATACAAACTTTGTCACAACTGCAACAGATATCTTTTGATGGGAAGAAGCCATTGAAGCTCATTTAGAGCGCCTTATTATTCTACTTAACTCAGAAACATTTTGGCCTTCAACATGCATCTCTTCCAACTGCACAGCATAAAAGATTTTACAAGCTGCAACTATGAAGCAAATCAAGTATAGAAACTTTGGGAACAAATAAAACAAGTTTGCAAGCCTTTGCTTGATATAGTTGTTTAAGAGAGGCTTGCTTGTGAGTAAAAAACAAAAACTCAGTAAGACCTGTAACAACAAGCAATTTTGTCATTAAGTTATAAACGGTGACGGGAAAAGACAGAAGCAATTGAGTGTGGTTTACTTTCGCATTTGTTTGAATCCACTTAACACTGTTATCTGGTATACTAATGGTTTAAACCTTTCTACTACAATCTTAATGTTAAAATGAATTAAACAAAAGCAGTTTACTTTTGCATTTATTTGAACCATTTAACACTGTTATATGGTATATTAACAGTTTAAATCTTTCTACTACAATCTTAATGTTAAAATATATGTCGATGGCCATATTTGCAGATAAATTTAGCAAAAGAGTTGCTTATTTAGATAAAAGAATACATATGATAGAATTAGATTTAGTAAAATAAAGAAAGCTTGATGTCTAGACTAGAAAAGAACTAGAATATGAATTTTTACTATAATTTTCAAAATCACAACCTAGCCATTTCATAAAACAATACAGAATGCTAAACCTAGTAGTCAACTCCCTGATATTACTTCAAATAATGATGATAATAATAATTAAAAAAACGGGCAACTACCTCAGCATCCAAGCACATTACTTGCACTTGCAACAACCTACTGAAGCAATAGAAATCCACATTCATATAATTTAATATATGTCATTAGTAAAAGATAAGTCAAATATAATAGACAGATCCACAGGTCATGAACTAAATTAAGCATATTTCTACGCAAAATTTGTATCTAGCAAAGAACTAAGTTAAGTTTTGACTTTGGATTTAGCACATATGAAAAACATAATCAATGAAAATACAAAAGAACATTATTCATTAATTTCCATATGAGGCAATCATTGAAAATCCAAAAGAATTGCATTAAAGGGTATAAAACAAATGAAACAAACAGGTCAATAATATTCAGATGTAGGAACATGCCCAGTTAATGCTAAAATTAAAAACTATCAAGAAAATAATTTTTAGAAATCAATTACCACTTCATTTATCAAGAAAATAATTTTTAGGAACATGCCCAGTCAATGTTAATATTTAATTTTTAGAAATTAAATGGATTTCAATCTCACACTAATTTGGCAATCCATTCATTTGTCAAAGAGCCCAAAAAACCAAAAACCAAAAAAAAAAAAAAATCAAGCATAATTAGTAAGAATTTTTAAAAAAATCATAAAACAGCTTTGACAAATTAAATAAGAAAAGTTAAAAAAAAAAAAAACAATGGCTAAATATTTGTAATTTTTATTGGAAAAATAATTAGTAACTGGTTGGGTCCATAAGAAGCAAACGATAGGGAAGCCATTTTTGGTTCACTGCAACCACTGCAGATCGATGAACCTTTGGTGCTCCAGTGTCTTTACCCCCTGACCTTATTTTCGATAAAAATAATAAAATTTTAAGAATCAACAAAAAAAAAGTTCAAATCCAACAAATCTGAACAAATTCAACAAAAATAAAAACATTCCAATGTATTGTATAAATAGAAATCTACAAAAAAATAATAAAATTAAAAAAAAGAGCCGAATCAAGAATAAGGAACCATTTCTACTTTGATTTTATTGTAAAGCCTGTACCATTAAAGTTGAAGATGACAACTATAATGGTGATGAGTAAGAAGACAATGGAATAATTTACAGGTGGAAGTAGCTTAAACTAGGCTCTGTCTTTATTGCCTCTTTCAAGACAAATTTTCAAGACAAATTTCTTAACAAATTTCTTATAACAACATGCAAAACAAAAAAAAGAAAAGTAATCTTTGCCATACCTTTTAATAGCCCAAAATGCAATTTCAAATTTGGGAAAGGGAAAGAAAAAGAGAAACAAAGGGCAGATTTTTATACTAAGAAAGAGTGAGAGCAGAATATAAACCACAAATAAGGAGTGAGGGGAAGCAGAATTTGGGAAAGGAAAAGGAAGAATTTGGGAAACGAGGGGTAGGGAAAATCAGGATCAATTTTAATTAGGGGCTTTAATTGACAGTGTTTTAGTGGCAAACACCACTAAAGAATGACCTTTTATTGTGTTTTTTTAACAAAAACGCCACTAAATGATATAAAACGATACGGTTTATTTTAAAATATATTTTATAAAAAAAACATTTTAAAATATATTTTATAAAAAAAACATTTTAAAATAATAAAATTAGATCATTTTTTTAAGGGTGTTTTATTAGATAAATGCCATTAGATTTTATATTTAATAACGTTTTAAACTTCAAATGCCACTAACTTTATACTAACACATCAAATTATGGCGTTTGAAAAAACTTTAATAAGTTAACAATTTTGTACTAATACTGCTAACTTTATACTAACATCGTTAACTTCAAATGCTGTTAATTTTATACTAACACATCAAATAAATGTTGCTAACTTTATTCTAACACATCAAATAGTGGTGTTTATTGAAAAATCTGCTAAAACAATGTCATCAAATCTTCATTTTTCTGTAGTGAAATATTTTCAAATTGAAACTTTAAAAATTTTGAATTGTATGAACATATGAATATGAAAATTTTGTTGATCTTAATAAGTTAACAATTTTGTGAGTGATTTATTAAAGTGACATCATGAAAGTTCAAGAACATTAATAGTTATCACATTTGGCATGATGAAAAATAATATATAGTTTGTTATGACTCCATTTATTATTGTGCTCCTTATTTATTATTCAAAATCTTATTGGAGTAAGTTTATGATTCACTAGGTCAGTGTAAGCAATTGTGAAATGATTATATGATGATATATTTTCTTTTTGTGAAGATTATGGTTTTACCTAGTTCACAATATGGATATCTGTGGATATGGAAAATAAAACCCATTAAGGTTTTAGGTTGATTATCATAATAGATGCATTGAAAATTTTGATTTTGAAACCATTATTGTTTTAGGTTTTTTATTTTGTTAAATATATCGCACATGGTTGCTAATAACTTGAGATGAATAGATCCATAAGGTACCATAAAGTTAAGTGGATAAATTGGTTTATATATACATCACAATTGTTATTTTTGTATATATCTAATTGCATATACGCATTTCATATTGATATGTCATATTATAAAATCTTAAGACTTTGTATTTTCTTAATTATGACTTTAGTGTTATATAGGTATGTCTTATAAGTGATAATGGCAAGTAATCTTGAGGATAAGAAGGAGACGTATAGACACATTTCAATGTCATTGAGATTTCTCAGCAAGTTTGGAGAAATTAGTAAAATGATTGGCAGTGAAAATAATACATTTATATAATATTTTGGTGTTATTTTCTTGTTACATAGCCACACTATAAAGTCTCTGGTATTTGTAACCATAGATTGGTCATATGTTGATAAGGGATATAAAGGCTGCTATGATTTAGTATTAGATGATTTTTTTAGACAAGATCATTTAAGATGTTGCCTTAATGGTTAAATTGTTTTTAAAATTGTGACTACATAAAAGTAAAGTTAATCAGCCTGGAGTCTTGTTTAAGTTATGTTTTCATAAAATCAAACAACCTAATTAATATTGCTCAAGTGAGAAAATGGTAGAATTTTATAATAAGTGGGCTACTATTAGTTGGTGATTTTATAGTTTAATAAAACAGATTGATAGCTTTAGTCCTAATATGAGACATGCAAGAGAGCTTAAATAATTTAATTATGATCACTTAAGTGTGGGCTTTGCATATCGTATTGAATCAGTGTGGTTTTCGCAGTGGTGCAGGTCTTTGACCTAGTAAGCCTTTGATGGAAAGGCTTTTAAGGTTTCAATAAAATATTTGGCTAAAATCCTATCTTCACTTCTAATTAACGATATCTCTTTATTGAAAGTTGCTAATAAGAAGAATGAAGAGGAAGACTAAATCTCTCCATAACTTTTGTTTCTTTCAATTATCAAGTATGGATTCCCAAATAGATATGTAAATTAGTTTGTTTGATTGCAATTAAAGGTGTTCATTGGCTGGGTAGGGCGGGGTCGAGTTCACGCTTGGTATTAATAACTTTATTACTTGCTCAAACTCAATTTGACTCGAAATTTTGCGTCTAAAAAATTTCTCAAGCTGAACCTAAATTAAAAAAAAATAAATCTCAAACCCACAAATTAAACTTAATTATATAATAAAAAATTAAAAAAGTGTGATTAGATCAAGTTTAATGGGATTATATTTAATTTATGTATATATAAATTTTAAAAAATTATATTTGTAAGAATTAAAAATAAAAATTAAGTTTAATAAAATATATATAAAATTTATTTTTAATTAATTTTCATATATATGTAAATTAATTTTTATATAATTCACATATATATAAAAATAAAAAATTTATATATGTGTGAATTCGGAGGACCGAGTTAGGCTCAGGTTTTAAATATTTTATTCAAGGCTCAACATGAAATTTAAACAGGCCTAAAAATTATGTCTAATCATGTTTAATAAGTTTTAATTTTTTATCCAAACTTTTCAAAACTTGGGCGGACCTTGAGACTTAAATGAATAGCCGACCTTTGAAGAGGTCTAATTGTAATATTCTAATATTTACATATGAATTATTGGATTATACTCGCATGAATTTGTTGTGAATATGAAACCTTTGACCTGTATTCATCACACAAATTTCCTGTAACCTGTAGGAACTTGCAAATGATCAAACATGAATGACGAACAAAAATAGCATATCCTTCAAAACATTGCGACAACTTGCAAATTGGAAATAGCTACAATCAAATGTGCCAGTACTCTTGTTTGCATGACACTAACAATTTGCATTTATTTATATCATCTAAAATGTTAAAGTTGCAAAAGTTTCTATATATATGCTTTGAATTTGTGATGTCTAGGCACTACAAGAAACTTTGAGAATTTCCTGTTTAAAATCTTTGCAGCAAAAATGTATATAACCTGAAAGCAAAAATTCTCATCCTTATGTATAGCGTACATAGGATTCCTTTTGCATGAAACGATATATGCCATTAGAAGTTGTTTGTTTGTTTTTGTTTTCTTTTCTTTAAGAATGTCAAATATCAACTCATCATGAAAGAAAATCCAGAAAATAAAGGCGATTAAAGCAATTAAGAACAAATCCACACCACCAGAGAGTTACGCTTACGAATCAAAAAAGAGTTGAAAAGTATACTGATGTTGGTTCTTCGCAGGTGCATGGGCTGCTCTAATAATAAAGTGTGTCAGTTAGATATCGTTCTTGTTAACAAGGGTTGAGTCAGTCTAGTGCTAAGTACCAAAATTGAGCACCTTAATTATGTTTGGCTTTTTTTAAAATTGTATATGAATGGACCTAATTGCCTATTGCATAAAAATGAAATGTACTGAATTAATCTAAGCTAATATGCATGCAATTGAACTTGAATTAAACTAAGCAACCAACTCAATCTAACACATGAAATTACGTATTAAACCAAAGTGAATGATATTGAAAACAATTTATATTATGCATTAACTAAATGAAGCATGCGGCTATGTCAAAGAAGGCTATGAACTAACAGTAACTCATGCATTAACATGAAACCGATTCTAAACTTGAACAAAATCACCCTTGGAATTCAGCTCAAAACAGCAACTATTTAGCTATTACGTCAAGGTAAATGAACTTGAAAATTAACAATAATTGTAAATGGAATAGACATGGAAGTGCAAAAGAATTTAAGGACAAGAATTAACAAAAACAGAAACTAAAAACATTTTATAAAGCTAAAGCTAAAACAGAGTAGATATTTAAACAAACATGTAATGAACTAAAAATTGAGAGTAATATAAATTGCATTAAGCTTGATTCAAGCTAGATATTACCTCGTAGGCTCTATCACTACCTAGAAGCAACATTAACCTTCCTCATTTAGCTTCAAACAACATTAAACATCAAAGAAAATTGAAGAAACCGAGCATCAAGCAGATTCTAGAATCAACATCAGCAACTTTCTGTTTTCTTTCAAAATTAATGGTGTTTAATCTCCAAAATTAAATGCAAAACTAGATCATTATTGTAGGTATATGTATTAAAAAAAACTCAACAAGAATTGAATGGAAAATTTAAATGAATTGAATCAAAACAGTAGCTTAAACCGAACTTGAATAGCTGGAACAAAGTTGAAAAAAATAAAAAATTTCAAACTGACTTGTCAAGAAATTGCTGTAAAGAAATGATTCTAGAGCTAAAGAACAACTAAGAACATGTAAATGAAAGCTTGAAAGAAAATTAAGTGTAGAAATTTAAAGAGAAAATACAAGAAAATGACTGTTTGGCGGCTAAGAAAATAAATGCAGTGGAAAGAAAATCTAATCTACTCCTAAACTAATCCTAAGCTAATCTAATCTCTACTCAGCTCTCTCTCGCATTTGGCAGCTGAATGGCGTATTTATAGGCAGCAATGAGTTGTTAAGAACTAATGAAAGCTCTCAATTTGTCCAGCTAGGCCTCCAAGTCAGCAGGGGAAGTTAAAACCGCAAGTCTGCTTCTCCTTTTGGCAGCAACGGTTTTTCCTAGCTTCCATAAAGAAGAGAGCTGCTATTTTAAGTGACCAATCATAAGGCAGAAAAATGCCGAGTCAGCCTCTACTTCCTTGCCCCTTGAAGTGCACTTTTGTGTTCACAAAACAACCACAAACCGCATGTTCCAGCCAGCTCCTTTACCTCCTCTTTGCTTCTTCACTTTGAACTAAAAAGTAGTAATCCTTGAGCTAAAAAGATCAACCAATGAGAGTGCAGCAAATATCCAGCTCAGCAACTATTTTAGTCAGCCAAATCCAATTCAACTCCAATTTAGCTTGCACAAACCGCACCCACCACTAACAGCTTCCTTGATCACGTGTGCAATTTTCTTCCACTCTTTTCACTTCTTACATAGCTCGTTGACATCCTTAGGCACTTTGATTACTTAGGACATGACTTAAACACTTATAATCATGCTTCATTGCACATTTGGCTTGCTCAATTTCAGCTTAAAAACCTTGCAAAATTTGACTACTCCTTTATTTAGCTCTAGGTTCGGCCAACTAGCTTTCTTGCTACAAAATTGATCCCAATTGCTTCCAATTCTTCCAATTTTGCTTCATTTTCCCTTTAATTGCTATAATTAACTACACATGAGAAAATTTTCTAATTAGAAGTATATTTGCATGAATTTACTAAGAACTTAAGCAAAAATATATCATAAAGCACCATGATAATTCTATAAAATATGAGGAAAACCTTAAAAAAGTAAAATCATTACAAGAAATTGGACTTTTAATGATTGTTTTAAATCTTTTAGGACATTTATAAGTTAGTAGCATTCCTAAAAAACATCACCAAAAGCATCCGTATTCAAGAAATTTAGCAGTGTTTTTTTACATTTAGCAATATTTTATAAATGCCTTGATAAACAACTCAGAGGATGGAATTTTTGCATACTTGATTGTGTTTGTTGGAATAGACGCTACTAAGTGAATCTCTATAACAACATTTATAGAAAGCAAATGCTGCTAAGTAGTGATAGCCAACAAACACCTCTACATAATGCTATTTAGCAGAGTTTACTTTTTATAAAAGCCGCTAAATTGAGCTATATAATAAAATAAAGGCTGTTAATTAATTAAGCCAGGCAGCAACATTTATACTAACAATGCTATAATTTTTTAGTATTAATTTTTTTTGTAAATATTAATATATATTGAATAACTGAAAAATAAAATTTTAGATGATTATTTTTTTACATTCACTATAATTATATTCAACATCAAAACATATTATAAAAACATAAAAAACTTAATTCAATTTAATTGACTAAATATTATAAAACACCTAAATACATCAATTGTATGAAAAGTTAATAGCAATAAACAATAAAATTTCACCAAACTACTCAAAATAATAAAATAAAAAAGTATGAAATTGTTGACTGTCAAGAGTTAAAACACTATAATTAGTTAGCATGTTTAGGAACTTATTTAATATTATAGAAAGTTATAAACATATAAATAAAAACAGTTCCTAAATTTTATACTTAGGTGGTTAAGTTAGTGGATTAACTAGATTATTTTTGGAAAACTATTATTTCACAAAATTTATAAGATTGTCAATTGTTCAAGCAATTGCTAGTATCCGGCACGTTCTTGTTCTATTCGAGCATGCCTTGTTTTTTTTTTTTTTTTTGGTACATAAGATGAGCATAACTCATGGGGAAAAGGGATGGAGAACTTGGTTTGAAACCAAAACATTTAATGTCCACTTAAGAGCTCTTTAACCATTAGGCAAAAGAGTCAAGGATACTACACCTTTTTTTTCTCTTTACTTTCATTTGCTCAACATGTGCTTGCATAGATCGCAATCCTTTTCTCATTCTTAAGACCTATTATGAAGAGGGATCTTAAGATAAGGTAAATTGCTGAGAACTATATTTGTAGTACTTAAATGGTGTTGGATCATTCCAAGGCCCCAGACCCATCCATGTCTTTCTTTTTCAGCAACTTCAATGAAAATTTGATCTTCCAAGTCATGAATGTTTGCAAATGCAAGATGAGGCATGAGATCATTTTAACACTAGTAGTGAGGTGTTAAGTGATCTTGTTGTTTCTTAGTCAGTAAACAAAATAATTGTCTTTAAATTTCACTTTGGTAAGTGAACAAAATGAGGCTATTACTTTTAGTCAAAGTTGGAGAAGTTTCATGTCTCCATAAAGTCCAAATAGCATAATGAGAGTTTCTTAAAAATACATTGTAATGAAACAATTGTTTTTAAGATAATAGGGTTAGGTGTTTTAGTAAAATCTAATATAACATTTGTAGGGTGAAAGATATTTGACATGTTTTTAGTGAGAGTTTCACCATAGCATACATGTCATATGTATGTGCTATTATTAAGTGAGTGATTAAATAGATCCTTACTTCTCATTGTGTGAGTCTTGTGTATTTCAAATATATATTTGTACCCTTTGTAACTTAGAACTATGTTATAGAGAGGAAGCTTAATGTTGCTATTTTAGCATGTATCCAATGGCCATTATTGATTCGATTTGTCGAATAAAAAAAATCTATTTAACATTAATGTTTTGTGATTTTTTGTTGGAGTAGTTATGTTGAACTAATTAGTGTTTGATTTAACTGTGAGCATAAATACATTACAAGAAAGCTAAAACATAGGTCTATTATATTATATATGATGGATCAAAGATGTTTGATTTTAATGTGGATAATTAATTTAATGTTGTCATGACATGTGGGTTCAAGAACCGAATTGCCGAACTTAGGGAAAAAATGAAAAAATGGGCTAAAAGAGTTTTCAATAAAAATCAAAATCGAATAGTCACCACCAATTTTTTTTAGAGTGTAATTAGTTACCCAAAAATGTTATCTTTTTAATAAAACATTTAAAACAAGTTTAAAGTTTATTAAAAATTTGTAGTTTGCAAAAACAAAGTTAGGTTCAAAGTCAGTTACGTGTGGGGAAGGATTAACACTCCCATAGCGTTCGTTGAAAACAATATCAATTGATTGCATATTATCTTTAAAATTTGGTAAAAATGGTCCTATTATAATGTTCATAAATTAATTCCTTTCTTTCATTTTTTATTCCAAAAGTTAGAAATCTTTTTGTACCTTTTCATTATTTTTTTGAAGGGAAATCATTTTAAACTTTTGAAAAACAAACAATTTATTTTCAAATCAAGAGGAAAAATTCTAAGTATGAAGACACTTCTTCCATTTTCTTATATTTAGGCAGAGCTTTAAAGATACCTTTAACTTAGAAGTTTTCAAATTGCCTTACAAAATTGAGTAATATCTTGCATAAATAATAATCATTGAGAGTCCCCTATATTTAGGCCAAATCTTAAAGGTTATTTTTACTTTAGATATTATCTTATATTAAAACACTTTTTATTAAAAACCTCATTTATAAAACATATGCGTGGTATGCATGAGCACAACAATGTATAATATATATGTATATATATATATATGCATCATGATGAAAATTAATGACAAAGTGTAAATGCATGACAATTTAATAATGCATTTAAAAATAAAATAAGATGCAAATGTATGAAGGGGATAAAGTGTTGGTTTTATGATTTGATGATTGGTCTGAGTTCAAAGTTTGTTTAGGGTTTAGAATTAGGTTTTAGAAGTTAGGGTTTAGGTTTAGGGTTTGGATTAGGGTTTGATTTAGGGTTTAGGGTTTGAGATTTAGGGTTTATAGTTTAAGGTTTAAGGTTTAGGTGTTAGGGCTTAGGGTTTGGTTTAGGGTTTGACTTGTATAGGGGATGTATGTAACAAAATAACCAGAATGCGAATTATAAAAGGGCAACCTTTGATGCATGGAATATGTATGAATATAGAAACAAACATATTACAAACTTAGGCATTTTTACAAATATATCACAAACTAAACATGTATTTAACAACATTGCAAAAATGGATAAAAAAAAACCATAGGTTTTAAGACAAAGAAAGGTTCGGCCAAACCAATCTCAAAAGCTTGACTGACACTTTGATAGCTAATTTCATGGTAGATTGTTTTGGCCAAACACTAAAGACATGTCTCCACTATTTTTTGTTTTAAATCAAACACATGCAAACAAATAAAAAATTCACCAAAAAATTTACTAACTGAACATTTTCATTCTTTGGGTATTTCATCAAGCACATAGAAAACATAAAGAACAAACCAAAAACTCAAGCAAACAAATATGATATGAGCAACATTTAGCCATCAAACACAAAAGAAATTCAGCTAAGCAGGGGGAAAGCTTAGCCGAATACTCTTCATGGCCTTTCCCAAGCATTTATTTAAATGTCTAGCTATAACATGCATCAAACACTTATAAAACTATCATATGAAGGCATTTCATCACAAAAAAATTTTCATCAAACATGTAGTAAACTATTGAAAGAGGAAACCATAAAAATATATATACTTACCTAAACACCACATGCAAACTATTAAGACAATGAACAAACATGCAAATGACATATAGTATAACATCAAACACATCAACACACATTATTCAAAGCATGTAAAACATTGAAAAACATTCCAAGGAGGTAAAGCCTTAAAGGATGGGAGCTTGGCCGAACCTCCCATAAACACATTCATGGTGGATTTTTGCTTTGTCTTAATCTTTCTTGTTTTAAGCTAAACTATTGATTAGTTGGTGGGAATTTTGGATCAAACTTGTAGTTATGAATGCCAACAACTATGGAGGAAGTTGTTTTCTCTTAAAAAAATCAAAGAAAAATAATATGAAAACTATGGAAAATGATATGAAATGTAATGAAGAATATACTAAAAATTATACCTTAAAAAAAAACTTCCCAAAATTTTTTAATTTTTTTCCTTTGTCCTCTCTTTTTCATGCCATTTTCAAGGCTACCTCATTTTTCCTTTCTCAGCCCTAAACGATAATTATATAAGCCATGCAAATACATGATAGCCCTCAATCAAGAATGCATCATAAGGCTACCATCCTTCCTACTAGTTTATTCTCTAAACAATCACTTTTCACCCTTAGATCAAGGCCTTTTAAAGATCAATAGTTCATAATAAATCCAACACAAAATGAGGCTTTGGTGTAGCCATAATAATGTAAAAAGACTATTTTGCCATTATTAAAGTTTTGACCTTTTTGTGCAATTTTCTTGGAAAACCATGATCCATTCTTCATTTTGTGATTTTAATGCACCAAAAATCATAAAAATAATATGAAATCATGATCTAAAAATTTTCATGAAAAACCAACCTCGGGAAGTTAAATTAGAAAAATACCTTTAAAGGGTACTTTAGTAATTTTACACCTATTGAGTTGAGATCAAGGTTTTTAATGCATCAAAAATCATAAAATAATTCAAAATATGATTGGAACATTTCATGAAAAACCAATATCTGTAAGGTCAAATTACAAAAACCCCTTAAGGGCATTTTAATAATTTTACACATTTCGAGGTAAGATCAAGTTTTTTATTATACCAAAAAATCATCCAATAATGTTTAAATATGATCTAAAAGTTTTCACAAAAAAACAACTTTGAAAAGGTCAAAATACAAAAATACCCTTAAAGGGTATTTTAGTAATTTTATTTTCTCGAAGTGCAATCAAGTTTTTTAGTGCATTAAAATCACAAACTTCAATCACTAGCTTTGTTAATCCTATTTAGATGTGAAATTTAATAGTTGACTAGAATTTGATATGGTTTGATTGATTTTTACCAAATTTGACCAAGTTCGACCAAGTTCAACCATAGCGCATGTGGGTCAAATTGGTACAAAATTTGATTTTGAAAACTTCTTAAAGTTAAAGAAATATTGGATTTGAACTGGGATGGATTTTAAAAGCCTTACAATTAGCCAAATTTTGCTTAGACAAAATTAAGTGTCTACAGCTATCCTTCTTTGTATATATTTTAAAATAAAAAATAATACAAAGATAAAGACATTAATTTTGTTTAGGACTAGGATTTGAAAGATTTTTTCTTGTTGTTTGTTTTGTTTTTGTTTTTTAAAATCAAGATTCATAATGGAGTCAAAGATTCAAAATTGAAAGACTATGGATTCACATTAGAGAAAACAATTCACAGTTGGATGATTCTAGATTCACATAAGAGAAAATGATTCATATTTAGAAGACTCTGGATTCACAATAGAGTAAATTATTCATAGTTGGAAAAATCTAGATTCATAACAAAGTAAACGATTTATAGTTGGAGGACTCTGGATTCACATAAGAGAAAATGATTCATAATTAGAAGACTTTGGATTTACAACAAAGTAAACAATACACAGTTTGAAGACTTTGGATTTACAATAGAGTAAATGATTCATAGTTGTCATAACGAATAGATCCGTAGACTTATCGCTAGACATCGATTAGAGAAGTCATCACCAATCTTTTTTTGTTTAGGTGTGATTGATCACCTGATTGAATCTAATTTACGAACTCAGATTCTAGGTTTGAGAGTATGGTTATGCATGAGAAAGGTTATAGCACCCTCATAACGCCCATTTCAAATATGGTACCAGTTTGATTCCAAAGTATCCAAGCCTTCAAAAAAAATGTTTATGCTTTACCAAAATATTTAATATTGAAAATTAATTCTAAAATTGTCCTAATAGTTTGGTAGTAATTTAAGATAATTTTTTCACTTTAGGAGTATTCACAGATACTAGTGTCCCACTCTGAAGAGGCTCCGTCGTTGAATGTATTATAGTATTTTATTCAAGCAAATTAGTAAAGTCTCCCAATAGTTTGGTAGGACTTACTTTGAGGTAGATCTCCAAATAGTTTGGTGAGATTTTATTGCAAAAGATTTGTGAAATTTTTTGAGAATTTTATTAATTCTCCCAATAGTTAGGTAAGATTTAATTGAATCACTCCTCAAATAATTTAGAGGATAAAAATTATTTGTCATTTTTATACCTTTCTTTATTTTTTTTAAGAAATGATTTATGAAATTTTTCAATAGTTTGGTGGATTCCATAAACCTATTTGAAAAGATTTTTTTTTACTTTTTTTTGTTTTGTCTTTTGTTTATATATAAATTACTAAACAAATAAAAACCAACAATATAGAGAAAAGAAAAAAATAAAAATAAAAATAAAATAATAAGGTAAATAAAATAAATAAATAAAATGAAATGAAATCGAGAAATAAAATGAAAAAAAATAAAAAGGAAACCTTGTGATTCAAGTCAAATTGAAGCGGGTCGGCGCATGGATCTTACTCGGGTTCATACGGATCTTAATTTGCCCAAAACGATGTTGTGTAGAGATAGTGTAAAAGCTATGCTTTGCATTTTTGGCTCAGATGCACCTGTTTTTCCTCTCTCTAGGTTTAGTTTCCTTTGCCTTCTCTTTAAAAACTCAAGAACAACCATCGAAAACTTCAATCGAAAACTGGAAAACCTATCAATTTTTGGAAAAGTCATCGAAACATTCAACCAAAAACTAAAAAACCCATCGATTTTTGGAAAAGTCACTGGAATCCCACCAGAAAATTCAATTGAAAAATTCAAACATTCATACGAAACCCAAAAAACCCAGAAAATCCAAAAAAAAATTCCAAAAAAATTCAACTTTGATCCTAGTGTTCTAAAACTTCAATCCTAATGATTTGAGGTAGAAACTAGAAATCCAAACCTCCCAATTACCCAAAATCTCAAACCTAGAAACTCTTATAACCAAAATCTCATAAACCCTACTTCCTAAAAATTTTTCAGACCTCTTTTTTTTTAGAAATTCCTCTTTGTCTATTCCTTTGTTCTTTGGTTCAATTTATAGGCAACTCTAAGGAGCATCTTCAGGAAAATGATAGAATCATCCTAGGCTTGAATCTTGGGATTGGATTCTATCTGAGCATGATCATAGGGCTGAATTCTTGCTGATGTCCAGAATCTGAATTAAAGGCTTTGTGATCTGTATCATAAACCCTTTTGACCATGATTAGCTGATTCAATTTTGGTTTTCAAAATCATCCTCATAGATTGAACAAGAAAGAAAAGCAGAATAATAAAGAATAAATAATAATAATAATAATAATGATAATGGTAATAATAATAATAGTAATATTACTAATATAATATATTATAATATAATAATAATGATAATACTACAATATGTCTTATACTATATATATTTTACTATCATAATATGAACAATAATATTGCAATATTATACTATAACACATTATAACATACTACACTATAAAAATGATAATAACAAAGAAAATCGACCTTGATTTGCCTTAAACACAGATGGGTGTCTACCTCTACCCTTTTTGCACATCATTGTTAAATAGAGATGATACAAAAACCTAGACACCTGCTCTTTTTGAGTCAAATCAATGAGTAAAATTGACTAGGACTAAACCGTAAATAGAGAGGGTGATCAATTGATTAGGATAATATCGTGAGTTTGAAAGTGACCAAGACCGAGCCAAAGTAGTAGATGAATGATCGAGATGATGCTGCGAGTCTGAAAATGATGTAGCTTGAGTTGAGATCGGATGACTGGGACAATGCCGTGAGTCTAAAGTGACTATGATCAAGTTGGGATTGTAGATAAATGACTAAAATGATGTTATGAGTCAAAAAATGATTTGACCTAAACGAGATCGGATGACTAAGATGATGTCATGAGTCTGAAAGCAACCAAGATCGAGTTGAGGTTATATACGAATGATCGAGATGATGTCGTAAGTCTAAAAATAATCTGGCCTGAGCCAAGATCAGATGATTGGATGATCTCGCGAGTTTGGAAGTAACCAAGATCGAGTTAAAGTCATAGATAAATGATGGAGATGATGCCAAAAGTCTAAAAATGATCTAGCCTGAGTCGAGATTAGATGACTGGGATCATGCCACGAGTATGAAAGTGACCAAGATCGAGTTAAGGTCATAGATAAATGATTAGGATGATACTGTGAGTCTAAAGCCTAAGTTGAGATCAAATGACTAGGATGATGTCGCGAGTTTGGAAATGACCAAGACCGAGAGGTAGTAAATGAATGATTGGGGTGATACCGCAAGTCTTAAAGATGACCCAAACCGAGCTTGGGTCAGAACCTATGATGAATGAACATGCAATGATATGAATGTATGCTTTATCTATGATGTAAATGGAATGTCCATCATGGTACTAAGGCTTCTATAGCTATCATTTGGATTCTCATTTTTGTACCCCCTTTGGCATGAAAACTATTTTTCGTTATCCTAAATAAGTATTTACCTTTATCCCAAGGAAAGCTTTTGAAATTAATGATTTTCTCTTATTTGGAAGAGTTCAGCCCTAGTCTTTGTCCCTTTTAATTTTCTCAAAGTAACATACAATTTTTATGAATTTGTTTAATTATTAATCATTATCTTAATTTCAAAGTGTGAGGTGCGAGTTATGCACTTCGTCTATTCATGGTAAGAGAAAAGACAAATATATATTGAAAGTAGAAAATAGGACAAATATCATTTATTTGGATAAGTAATAAATTATAGATGATGGTCAAAAATAAAATGAAGGTGTATAGGGATGGCTATTTAGGATAACAATGCCTAAAAACAAATGATCAGATAATCATGATAACAAATCTTGGATTTCTTTAAAAATTCAACCAAAATATGTTTCCCTAAAAACTCTGAGCTTTTTGAAATTTAATATCTTTGGTATGCCTTTCAAGTGATGCCATATTCTACTCATCTAAGTTGCCCTCATTCAATTCAAGCCACCCATCTAGGTTTTCAACTTAAATTTTTTTTTTGTTTAAGCTACCTTGTTGGGTTTTTAATTTGAGCTTTTTTTCTCTTTTCTTATTTTTTTCAAGTCGCATTTTTGGGTTTTCAACTTGAGCTTTTTTCTCTTTTTTTTTTCAAGCGAAGTATTTCTTCATAGTGTCAAAATTAATAGGGTTAGGAAGCTCATTTCCATCCATTTTTGACAAAATTAATGCTTCTTCTGAAAAAGCTCTTTTTACAACATATGGTCCTTCTCAATTTGGAATCCATTTCCTCTATCATCATGTTAGCTTAGAATAATTCTTTTCATTACCAACTATTCTTCTTAAAATTGATGAGATCAGACCTTTTTGTCATAAGCTCTCATCATTTTCTTTTGGTAAAGCTGGTCATGGCAGAGTGTCGTTAGTCTCTTTTCCTCAATAAAGTTCAATTGCTCATAGCATTCTTGAATCCATTCAACTTCTTCTAATCTCACTTCTCTTAGGATTCTCAAAGATAGGATTTTTACTTCTACTGGCAATATGACTTCTATTCCGTAGATTGGGGAAAATAGAGTTACCTTGGTGTAAATATGTATGGATGTTTGATTAGCATCTAGAGCAAAAGGTAATTTTTCATACTAGTCCTTATATGTTTCGATCATCTTTTCTAAAATCTTTTTGATGTTTTTATTTACAGCTTTCACTGCCTCATTTATTTTTGAGCGATACGGAGTTGAATTATGATGCTTGATCTTGAGTTGAATGCATACTTCTTACATCATTTTGCTATTTAAGTTCTTTGCATTATCTGAAATGATCCTCTTTGATAATCTATATCTATAGACTATTTCTCTTTTGATGAATTTACAGACCACTGATCTAATCACAGTTGTGAAGGAAGCAGCTTCGACTCTTTTAGTGAAGTAATCAATCATTACAAAAATGAATATATTTCCATTTGAGGGATTTAGGGTAATGGGACTAATGACATCCATCCCCCATAAAGAAATGACCAAGGCAGTGTCATAACATGTAGAGCATCAGGTGGGGCATGAATTTTATTGACATAAATTTGGCACTTATGACACGTTCGAGCATAATTAATGCAATATTTTTTCATTGTCAACCAATAATATCCAACTCACATGATCTATTTAGCCATCACGTATCCATTTGTATGTGCACCACATACGTTATCATGGACTTTCTCAATAATTTTTTTAGCTTCAAAAGCATTTACACAATGCAGTAACACTTGATCCCTGCTTCTCTTATACAAAACTTTTCCATCTAAAAAAAATCCTATAGCCAATCTTCTTAAGACTCTTTTATCATTTTCTGTTACTTGATCTAGGTACTGTTGTTCCTTAAAAATTGCATAATGTTGTGATACCAAGGATTACCATCTTTTTCGTCTTCCAGGTTGGCATAATGTTTGGTGTATTTCTCACATCTAATATGATGGGTTAAATTTCAATGGTATCACCAATTTGTGCCGTCATAGCTAGAGTTGCCAAAGCATCTGCTATCTGGTTATCTTTATGAGGTAAATATTCAAACCAAATGCTTTCGAATTGCTTACATAACTCTAAGATGTATTTATGGTAAGGGATGAATTTTGAATCCCTTATCCCTCATTCACCCTTTAGTTGATAAATAACCAAGGCTGAATCTTTGAATACCTTTAATGTCTCAATTTTTTTGTCCAAAGCAGCATGCAATCTCATAACACAAGCTTCATATTCAGCCACATTGTTGGTGCAGTTAAAATTTAATCTTACTATCACAAAGTAGTAATATTCTGTTGAAGATATTAATACTGCTCCAATCCCATACCCCATGACGTTGGTAGCCCCATCGAAATACATTCTCCACATCTCTTATTCATCTTTGTCTTCTTCTACTCTTGAAATGGCTATTAATTCTTCATTTGGAAAATCCAGTTTCATAGGTTCATACTCTTTAGTAGCTCGATCCACGAGTAATTTGGCCATGATGCTTTTTTTGATTACTTTTTAGCTCACATACATTATGTCATATTCTAAAAGCATTACTTGTCATCTTGTAATTCTTCCTGATAGTGATGGCTTTTCAAAGATGTATTTGATTGGATTTAGTTTAACTATGAGCCAAGTTGTATGACAAAGCATGTATTACCTGAGTCTTTTAGCTATTCAAGCCAAAGCACAACACTTCTTTTTGAGTGATGAATACTTGGACTCATATTTCGTAAATTTCTTACTCAAGTAGTAAATAGCTTTTTTCTTCTTGTTAGATTCATCTTGCTGCCCCAGCACACATCTTATTGACTTCTCATGTACCACTATATATAGAATCAATGGCCATCCTGAAATGGGTGGCACTAATATTGAAAGATTTGACAAGTACTGCTTAACCTTATCAAAAGCTTTTTGGCATTTTTTGTTTCATTCATCGGGCTCGTTCTTTCAAAGAAGCTTAAAGATAGGATTACATTTAAGGGTCAGTTGAGTTATGAATAAAAATATATAGTTCAATCTACTTAAGAAACCTCAAATCTCCTTTTGTGTGCTTAGAGGGGATAAATTCTAAATGGCTCGAATTTTGTCTGGATCAACTTCTATCCTTCTTTCACTGACTATAAATCCTAATAGTTTCTCTAACTTAGCTCCAAAAGTACATTTGGCTGGATTCAACTTGAGCTAAAACTTTTTTAACCTTTCAAATAATTTTTTGAGATTAGCTACATAATCCTCTTTTTTTCGAGATTTTGTCATCAGGTCATCTATATATACCTCAATCTTTTATGCATCATATCATGAAAGAGTGTCACCATAGCTCTTTGATAAGTTATTTCAATATTTTTTAATCTAAAAGGCATGATCTTGTAATAGAAAGTTCCTCACATAGTGATGAAGGTGGCCTTTTTCATATCATTTTCAGTCATTTTTATTTGGTTATAACCAGAGAATCTATCCATAAAAGAGAATATCAAATGCCAGGCTATATTATCCACTAAAGTATCAATATGAGGCAAAAAAAATAATCCTTCGGACTAGCTCTATTTAGATCTTGATAGTCTACACATATGTGTACTTTTTCATCTTTGTTAGGGATATGTACTATATTAGACACCCATTTAGGATATTTAGCCACTTACAGAACGCTTGTATTAAATTACTTTTTTTACTTCATTTTTTATTTTCAATAACATCTTTGGCTTTATTCTTCTCAACTTTTGTTAGACTGGTTTGCATTCAGGCTTAAATGGTAGCTTATGTTCTACTATTTCGATGCTGAGCCTAAGCATATCTTGGTAGGACTAGGCAAACACATCTGTAAATTCTCATAGTAAATTTTTAACTATTGTCGATCAACTGCTAAAAGTGAAATACCAATCTTGACTTCTTTTTTGTTCTCGACATCTCCTAAATTAACCATTTCAATAACATTTTGATGAGGCTCGATAGATTTATCCTTTTGTTCAATTAGTCTCATTAAATCCAAAGACAAAGTGTATTCTTTAGAGTCCTCTTCAGTATCGAATTCATCAGTATTAATCAAATTTTCAAAATTACATCTCAAATCGTTGTCATGATTACCTTCATATTCATTTAGGGACATGAAAGTTAATGAAATAGCAAATATTAGCGAGATACTTTGATAGGATAATAGATGGAATAAAAGAAATGGACAAAATATGTGCTTTTACTTTTATTGAACTAATGAAAAATAAAATTCCCAAACATAAGAGTTTATCCCAATGCTTTTAGGCATAAGCAGTTAGAGATGTGATTACATTGAAAAAATATTAGAAAAACAAACATCTGGATAACCCTCTAATTCTTTAGTTCATAGCTAGGTGGGCATGGGTAAACTAAAGCTTCCTCATTTTAACTTTTATTATCCACCATATGAATGGATAACTTGGCAAAAACTTCCTCCCATCTTGGTTCTTTTCTTGTATTTTTCTTAGCTATTGGTGCATGTATCTTTTAGGAATAAAAGTTTCATTTAGATGAGGAATAACCATTATCCCACTCTTTATCGTTTTACTAAAGTTTTGTATTTCTTTCTCTTTATAACCTAATCCCATCGGCCACTATTATCTTTAGTCTTCGAAAGCTTTCTCATCCTTTGAAGGCTTTTGCCCACGTTGAACCTAATACTGTAACCCTTATTAATCATTTGATTGATCATAATCTGGTTGAATTTGATCCTTTCACTTGTTACATTGATAGGTTCAAATGAATGATAATAGCATTCCAATAACTTTTCAGCCTTCTACATATGGGGCATTTATAGGTTGAGTCATCAGTAGATCTTTTTTCCCAGCTATAATCACTAATTATCCTTTCACATTGAATTTGATCTTTTGATGCAATGAAGAGGGGATAACACCTATCTTATAAATCCGTAGTCTTCTCAATAAGTAACTATATGATGGGGAGATATCCATGACCTAAAATTTTATGTTAAAGACACATGGCCCAATCTGCATGGGTAACTGAACATTTTCTTAAGACTTCTCGTTTGTTCCTTTATATACTCAAACCACCATATGACTATTTTGGATATAAGACATACCAAAGGGCAGTTTGGCTAAAGTGGACATGAGTATGACATTAATAGCTGATCCATTATCAATAAGAACCTTAGCTACTATATGGCCTTTACATTTAACAGTGATATACAAAGCTTTAGTGCTCCCTCTAGCTTCAAATAAAATTTCATCATCACTAAAAGAGATATGATATGGCACCATTAAGTTTTTACTAAGTGATTGACATATTTTACAGGCATATTGTGGGCCACATAAGCCTGATTCAATACTTTTAGCAAGGCATTGCAATGTGGTTCTGAGTTTAAAAGAAGTGATAGCAAATATATTCTGGCTGGCATCTTATTCAATCACTCCACCATAGAATACTCATTACGTTTTACTAGCTTCAAAAACTCATAAGCCTCTTTTTCTAGTACAAATCTTGGGATGTCTTCTCTAAGGGTTTTAGAGTATAACATCTCTCACTTCTAGTTATGCCTCCTACACTTATTATATTAGCAGTTTTAGATTTTGGTGTAACTTTTTACTGCCCTTGAGTTGTCACCTCATACTCATATCTCTATTATACCATTTTTTCATCTTTGTAGGAAAATAGGCATGAGACTTTGAAAGCTATTAGTTTGGGAACAAACTTATTCCTAGCTGATTTTGACTTTTTATTGCAAAGAATGGTGATAGGCTTTGGCACTTACTTATATATTATAGCCACTCTAATATCTTTCGAGGCTTCTAACTCTTTATATAATTCTATCTGGTAAGAGTCTATTAATTTTTGCACCTTATCATGAAGTTTTTTACAAATGTCAATAGAGCACCCTAAACTTCACTATGATACTTATATATTTGGTTAGTGGTACATCTTCTTGCATAAGTGTGTGAGGCTATTGGTTGTATCAACCCAACCTCATATAAGATGTCATACAGATGGTTAAATGACATTTTAAGCTCTTCTACCCTTCTTTTCATATGTCTTTTGTCCTTATCCAAGGCATTGACTGTATGATTAGGTAAGAGATTCCTGCTAACATTAGGTGTTGAGTTCCTACTAGTATTAAAACTTATCAGCCTTTCTTTAATCAGATGTTACATTTTTTACTTTAAAAAGGTAATTCTCAGTAGAATGGCTCGTTACTCCTTAATAGTAGTCATAATGGGTGGTGGCATCATACCATTTGGGATATGAAGGTTTTAGTTATTTTGCAAAAACGGGGGTAATAAGGTGTTTTTTTATAAAGGTCTTGATATAATTCAGAACAGCTTATGGGTATAGGGTCAAATGTCAATTTTTCCCTTATTTGTGGTTTCTGAAAACTACTTGTTATGTTAGTTAGGGAGTAAGTGATCATGGTGAGGATAGATAGGAAGGTCGTGTGGTTGGTTGATAAGAAAAAATAGAAGTATGGTTCATAGTATGGTGGTATATGGGATAGGTTAGCCGAGAGTAGTTTCTAAATTGCTACTTTTCAAGACTCACAGCTTGAGTCTCACTCTCTTTCTTTTTAGGTGTTCTTTAAAAGACTTTTCTCCTTCAAGTTTGTCATTTTTATGGCATTTTCAATGCTCTCTATTAAAATCACCATATCAACAAAGTTTATAGTTACGTTTCCTATCATTTTTTCATTGTATGGCGACTTTAGAATGTTTACAAATAGCACTGTAGTTTTTTTCTCTATTAAGGGAGGTTATACTTGAACAACTACATCCTGCTACCTTTGAGCATATTGCTTGAAGGATCATATGCTTTCTTTTTCATTCTTTGTAAAGAAAAGTGATCATGGGCCATGTTAATGATGTGGTGATACTGATTAATAAAGGATCAAGTTAGATGTTTCCATGACTTTATGTAGGTTTCATCTAGCTGAACATACCACCTTGCAGCAAACCCGATCAAGCTATCTTGAAAGATATGCATGAGTAACTTTTTATTGCTAACATGTGCTGCTATTTTATGATAATACATTATGATATGTGTGATGGGGCACTTAAAACCATCATACTTATCAAATTCTAGTACTTTGAATTTGGTTGGCGTCACCATGTCTGGTACTAAACAAAGCCCTACTGCATTCATGGATCAATAAATATTAATTCTTTCTATAGCCCACAATCTTTTCTCGATCTTGTTTATAGCTTGATCGATCTTAGAATTTTCTAAAAACATAAGTGCCTGCAGCTTTTCTTTATTTTTTGTCTCATCCAAAGTAGGGAGTTAAATGGGTTTAGCTACCTTTTCGATGAAAACAGGATTATTATAACTCTGGATGTTCTCATAACTGGGTGTATAAGTCATTCCTAGGTAGTTGTAATTTAGAATGGTTGGTTGTTGTGTTTGAAAAATTAGGGTATTTTGAGTCTGATGTGGATCAAAACCTAGAGGATATGTTGATTCAGTAGTTTCAGGTGAAGTATCTTCCTCTATTGCCTTTCCTATATTTCTCTTTTTTAGAGTTTCTAGGATTTTGCTTAATTTTCTTACAAGTATCTTCTGGGCCTTTTTTATCCTTTCAAGATGATTTGCATTATCTTGCTCCATCTTTTGGCTTTAGCCCAAGTATTATATGAATGTGTAGCTATTCTTGCACCTTAGTACCATGATTTAAAGTAAGTGATCATGCCATGACAATGAATGAATGTGATGCAATGCATAAAAAAATGAAAGGAAAAGAAAAATGTTTGCCCTTTTAACAATTTCAACAAAAGTAAACTTTCATTTATTCCACTAGAGTCTGTTTTACATAAAATCTAATACTATCCCTCTATAAAAATGCCTAACTTGCTTATACTGGTCTTTAGCCTCCTCAATGAAGTTTAGCAATCTCTATCCATGCTCTCCTGCTAGTGTGACCAAAGCTCTCAATGCCTCAACCATTTCTACCATTTCACCTACTTTGATCACTACTTTACCTATTTGAGTTGTAAGATGCTCTATGTATCTTTCTCTTTTCAAACCTTCTCTTTTGTTGAACCACACCTGATAGGGTAATTCTTTGTGCTTTTTCATGAATGTTCTGACATGGTTTCTCTAGTAATCCAACTTCAGTTTTAGGGTCAAAATGTAATTTGACAGCATTGCATTTTCTTACTGAACTTCAACATAATCATCTTCTATTTGTGCATATTTTTTTTTCAACTCTTCATTCTCACAAGCTAGATCAGTGTTGTTTATTTTTTTGGACTTCACTTATATGCGTAATCTCTTGTGCTCTTGTCACAGCTCCCTTAATTCCTTAAAGGCATCATCCCATTCTCGGATAACCTTTTAAGCCTTACTGTATTCCTTGGAAATTTTATGGACTTGGACTTTTAATTTTTTTGCTTTGTTCCGTCACTGTTTTTTTTTTTTTAAGCCTTTGAATTTCTTGTTTTAGTTTCTCTTTCTCCATTTCATGTTTTGACTCTAAAGGCATATTGTTTGGCTCTTAATTCACTGATTGGCAATGGTATTTGGGCATAAATGCAATCTTTTAACCTTATTGGTTTTCCAAATCAGATACTCTTAAGTGATTCTATTAGTATATGGACTAGGGCTTACTCTCTTGGGTTTTTTCTAAGCCTTGATCATACTATCAATCTTATGAAAAGTTTCGAGCTACCCATATGAGCAGTCAAACTAGCTGAGCTTATAAGTCATAAGAATAAACTATTTGGCCCCATATTGCTTCTATACCATTAGTGGTGCATAACTTGTTGATCCCTATAAACCTAAAAGTAGAACCTTGTTTTATCTCTACATTGATATAACATAGGTTCTCGGTTCACCAATTGAGCCAACCATTTTACTTGATCGACTGTGAGTTTTTGCAATAAACATTTCCACTCTTTTTGGATCTTTGCTTCTGGCCATATGCTATGATAGAATTCCTTGATTGGGATTCGATTGAGAAAATAAAGTTTAGAGAAAAAGCTCTTCTTACATTTGAAATGGCTCTTCATCTATAAATATAGTAGTAGTATGCAACCCATGAAGTATGCTTTGTCATTTTGCCTACAAAAGTTCAAAGATCTGATAGTTTCCACCAAAATAAATAGAGAGGGATTGCACCCTTTTTCAATTTGTTCAAATAAATAAACTACTTTTATCTCAATATAGCTTAAAACTTTAGGGAAAATAACCAACCCATATATGGCTAGAGCAAACACGTTCATTCCTTGATCATTATCTAGATGTTTGATAATGAAATCTCAGAGAACTTCCCATGGAATACCTTTATGATCTCTTTTTTCTCGAATGTGTGAATCTATGGTCTTTTTTCCCACTCTTAGAATCTGAACCAGTTTCTTACGATTTCCTTATTTATGTTTCTTCACATATATTTTGTCTGGATATAGTAGATGCATACCTACTAAAGTCGAATACTCTTCTATTATTGACACCAAATCAAGCTCATTGAAGATGAAACATTGGTAGGAAGGATCCTAAAATTGTACCATCACCTTGATAAGTGAGTTATCAACCTCCATTGATAGGAGATATGCAACATGCCTAAACTTCTGATAAAAAGCTTCTTGCTTTGAAGGAATCATGCTGTTCCTTATGTCTATGAGCTTTTCAAATCATTCTGTTTGAGGAGCAAGTGAACTTTCTTTGATAGTGTGGAGATATGACCCTATGGTAAACAATCTCCTTCTTCTTGTTGTCTCTTTTTTAACTTTAGCTTCACATCAGTAGATGAATCACATTTTAAAAAAACATAGGCACAAACCTGATGTTCTGTGGGGTCCATAAGAGCTTTTGTTAAAATGACCTTTAGGGCAAAAACCTTATGCAATCTGCTAATATGAATATACATAAGAGGAAAAGAAATAAAAGAAGACAAAGAAATTAGTTAGTCATTTCAATAATAAAAATCATAGAATAAGCACTATATAGCAAGTAAGATAACATCATGACCTTAGATTTAGGTTAACTACAAAAGGTGGAATGATAAGGTTTTATCTATGGTTGAGCTTTTAAGGTTAACTAGATGTGGTTTGGGTTAATTCTAAAAGGTTCCCAAATTATTCCTTACATCACCAATTATCACAGACTAGTAAGGCATCCCAACTCTTACCCATTATAGGCTACAAGAGGAAAATGTTCAATTTTAGTGAGAGTGTTTCACAGGCCCATGTGGAGACATAAAATCTCACGAGGGCATAGGTACTTTACTCCTTCCTAAGGTAGAGCTTAGGTGGAGAGCTTATGTAATGCATATACAAATAAATGACAACTATATCTAATAAATAATTAATTAAGCATGCATAAACAATGAAAAGAAATAAATAGAGAAAAAAATAAATGAATAATTAAGTAGGTATAAATAATGAAAAAGAATAAAAAAAATAATTAAGTAAGTATAAGCAATGAAAAATAATCTCAAATTTATTAAGCAAGGCTTAGATAATAAAGAATCGCTATCTTAAATTATTAAGCAAGGCCCGGATAATAAAGAATCATTTACTGGCTTGACTCTCGAGTCCTCAGTAGAGTTGCTAAACTATCATAACGTATAAATATGTGGACTTATCGCTAGACATAGATTAGAGGAGTTGCCACCAATCTTTTTTTATTTAGATGTGATTGGTCACCTAATCGAATCTAATCCACAAAATCAGATTTTAGGTTCAAAAGTACGATTATGTATGGGAAAGGTTATAGCACCCGCATAGTGCCCATCTCAAAGATGGTACTAGTTTGATTCCAAAGTGTCCAAGCCTTAAAAAAAATGTTTATATTTACCAAAATATTTAATATTGAAAATTAATCCTAAAATTGTCCCAATAGTTTGGTAGCAATTTAAGATAATTTTCTCATTTCAGAAGTATTCATGAAGACTAGTGTTCCACTTCGAAAATACTCCGTCGTCAGATGTGTTATAGTATTTTTTTCAAGCAAATTAGTAAAATCTCTCAATAGTTTGGTAGGACTTATTTTGAGACAATCTCCCAATAGTTTGGCAAGATTTTATTGCAAAAGGATTTGTAAATTTTTTTGAGAATTTCATTAAGTTTTCCAATAGTTTGGTAAGACTTAATTTGAATCAATTCTCCAATAGTTTAGAGGATAAAATTTATTTTTCATTTTTATACCTTTCTTTATCTTTTTTAAGAAATGATCAATAGTTTGATGGATTCCATAAACCTATTTGAAAAGATTGTTTTTTTTACTTTTTTTTTGTTTTGTCTTTTGTTTATATATAAATTACTAAATAAAAAAAAACCAGCAATATAGAGAAAAGAAAAAAACTAAAATTAAAATTAAAATAACAAGGTAAATAAAATAAATAATAAAATGAAATGAAATCAGGAAATAAAATGAAAAAAGAAAAGGGAAACCTTACGATTCAGGTTGGATTGAAGTGGGTTGGCACACGGATTCTACTCGAGTTCACATGGATCCTAAGTTGCCTAAAATGACGTCATGTAAAGATAGTATAAAAGCTAGGCTTTGCATTTTTGGCTCAGATGCACCTTGCTCTTCCTCTCTCTACGTTTAGTTTGCTTTGCCTTCTTTTTAAAAACTCAAGAACACCTACTGAAAACTTTAATTGGAAATTGAAAAACTCGTTAGTTTCTGAAAAAGTCATCAAAAAATTCAATCAAAAATTGGAAAACCCATTGATTTCTAAAAATGTCACTGGAATACCACCAGAAAATTCAACATCACTGAAAAATTCAACCAAAAAATTCAAACATTCATTCAAATCCCAGAAAACCCAAAAAATCCAAAAAATAAAAAAAAATTCCAATAAAATTCAACTTTGATCCCAGTGTTCTAAAACTTCAATCCCAACGATCTGAGACAAAAACTAGAAATCCTAACCTCCCAATTACCCATAAACTCCAAAAACCAAAATCTCAGAAACCCTATTGCCCCAAAAATTTTTCAAACCTCTTTTTTTTTTTTTAGAAATTCTTCCTTGTTTGTTCCTTTGTTCTTTGCATTAATTTATAGGTAGCTTTAAGGAGCATCTTTAGGAAACAGACATAATCATCCTAGGCTTGAATCCTAGATTGGATTATGTCCGAGTGTGATCCTAGTACTAAATTCTTGCTAACATCCATAATCTAAATTAAAGACTTTGTGATCTATACATAAACCCTTTTGACCATGATTAGCTGATTTGATTTTGGTTTCCAAAATCATCCTCATAGATTGAACAAGAAAGGAAAGCATAATAATAATAATAATGATGATGATGATGATGATGATGATAATGATGATACCAATAACAATAATAACGATAATGGTAATAATGATAATAATAATAATTATAGTAATGGTACTAATATAATATACTATAACATATAATAATAATGATAATACTACAATATGTACTATACTGTATATATTATACTATCATAATACCAATAATAATACTATAATATTATACTATAACACATTATAACATACTACACTATAAAAATGATAATAATAAAGAAAATCGACCTTGATCTGCCTTGGATACAGATGAGTGTCTATTGTAGTTGGAAGACTTTTGATTCACAATAGAGTAAATGACTCATAGTTGGAGGTCTCTAGATTCATAGTAGAGAAACTGATTCATGGTTGGAGGACTCTTGATTCACATATGAGAAATGATTCATAGTTGAAAGACTTTGGATTCACAATAGAATAAATGATTCATAATTGTAAGACTCTAGATTTACAATAGAGTAAACAACTCACTGTTGGAAGACTCTGGATTCACATTAGAGAAAATGATTCATAGTTGGAAGGCTTTGGATTTACAACAAAGTTTAAAGGGTTTAATTGAAAAGATTTATGCACATGAGTTCAAAGATTCACAAATGATTCAATCATTCATAAGTGGGATCATGAGGTGCTTCAAGGTTAAAAAAATTCTAAGAGTTAAATGTTCCAAGGATACAAATACAAAAGCTTATTCCATTGATGCAAATGTTTTCTACAACAATAGAATTTTATTTAAAAAATGCCAATGCCTTTGCAAATGCCAAACTTAATGATGTATGTGCTCTAACATGGATGCGAACATAAAAAATACTCATATTTTTTTTTAACGGTCTCTCTCAATTTTGCTTATTTCCCATTGCCCATTCAATTAAATCTTTTTCTTCATCTTCTAAAAAAGATCTCAATTCACCATTCTCCTATTCTTTCACCTATTTTGTCTTGCTTTTTTACCAATTTCTGCTAGGCTTTTTTATTTTCCTTTCATTTTCAACATGCTTTCCTTTTTATTTTTAGTTTCAAATATGCAACATATAACATGTAACATATGCTTTGGATTGATTGCAAAAACAAGAAGACACATCACCATTCCTAATTTTTTCTCCTTTGTCTTTCATCTTTCCTTTTCATTAACATTAATTCTTCAGTGCAAAGCATTTTTCTTTGTAAAATCCAAATTGGTATAAAGATTAGTAATTCATGATTTTTTATTTTACACAAAAATGTGTGATTAGTTATTCAAAAGTTTTTAAAATGGTTGACAAAATTGCCTCTCATAATTAAATTCCTTAAAACAAAATTTCTAAACAAATTGTGCTTTTAGAAATATCTTGAAAATTGGCATTCCCTATTAGAATAAAAAAAGTAAAATTTTCTTTTTAAATGGATTGAATGGTTCAACACATGAATGTTTATTCAAAAGCATTTTACCATTTTAAAAGGAATAAAAGAGGTGTATACTTTTCCATATAAGCTCATAGATGAAATAAATTTTTTTCTAAAAAGCATGAATCCCTTAAAAACCAAACATGTTCGTCACTTTCTTTAGTATCCATATGTGCCATTTTGATAGAGGTCAAAGTCAGTTGTGATGGATTCAAAATTTTGGAAGGTCATTTAGGGATGAGGAAATAAGGCTCTAATTTTCAAAATCCATCATTTTTTATGCATTTCAAACTTTTAGGACCTTGATATCTTTGGATCTTTCAAATGAGTTTAGGTTTTGGGTTAGCATCTATCTCACTTAGTATTAAGAATAGTTTTAAGGCCTTCAAGATTTGCTATAGATTACCCTTTTATAGGATTTTCACCATAGAGCTACATTCATCCGAATTATTTTTATTATTACATCATGTACTTAAGAATTCAAACTTATCCAAAATGAATTAATGGTTTAAAGGGGTAATTAGGTAATAGAGGGGAGACAAAAAGGTTCATGGGTATTATGGACACTCCACAAATAGAAGCTCTTCAATTTTAAGCATTCATGCCTGATCCAATATGAACTTTTCTAAAGATGTAACATAGGTCAAAATTGAGGATTTTTCAAAGAAAGGGATAGATAGGCCCAAACTGAGTATTTAAGGGTGATTTAAACCAAGGATCATTATTTCATTTGAAGGATATACTTTAGGGTATTTGTCCTTTCATTTTCCTATAGTTTTTACGCAATTATTCATTTCATTTCTTTTCCTTTTCTCTTCTTTTCTTTTGTTTTTGTTTTTCTTTTTTTTTTTCATTTTCGTTGAACATCTTCCTAGGGCAAGAAGACTCGCTTCGCACCTTTCTTGGAAGTTCGAATTGGCCTTCCATATCAAGAAATTTTCTATCTCTAGGACCATAGGACTTCTACGATATGCCCGGAGGGAGAAAACCTTTAGCAAGGAATCATTTCCTGCTACACCCCTCTTGAGGACCTTTCTCTCTTGAAGATGGTCTTCTTGGCAAAGTGCTTACTACTTTGACTGAGTTATTTCACTCCTAAGGTAGTGAGCTCAGTTCAGGCTTCACACTTACATGAATAAATTTTTTTTTTATTTTCTTTCCTTATTCTTTTCCTTTTCTTTAAATGGATCAAAACTTCAAGAACCTTTTATTTGGTATTTGCCTTCAATATTTAGGGCTATGATTTTACTAAAATTTTAGCATTTTCTTACCTTTTTTTATGTAATTTCTTTTTAATATTAGCTTGTTCCTTGAGATATTTAGCAAAAATATTCCTAAATGCATAATTATTCAATATGTAGGTGAAAATATGAAAAATGAGGAAGTTGGAAGCTTTTGGACTCATTTTGAAGGAAATGTGGTGCAAAAGGCTATGAAAGGCCAAAACTAGTCTAATTGTGCTATGATTCCTTGATGCCACTTATGAGACTTTTTCTCACTCTTTTCTTCTATGATTCCCTTAGCTTATTTGAGCTTAATTAAACTTTATTTCAAGCTTTAATTTTCATATTTTTCATTTGAAAATGTCCTTTTTATCTCACTCATGCTTTGTCACCTTATATTATTTTTGCAAGTGTTAGAAAGGTGACTAGTGCACTAGTGTAGTTTGAAGCCATTTCTAAACTTGTAAAATTTTCAAAATATTTCAAAATTTTTCATGCATAAACTATCCACTAAATGGTTTGTATTTGGCAACAAATTGAAGAAGGAATTGGTTACAATTTTAGCCAATTTTTGGAAGCAAAATGTGGAAGCAAAATTCAACTAAGGCTGTTGCATGTAGTTGTCAGGTGATCAAAGGATTGCGATGCCATTTTGGAGATTCAAAGAAAGAGCAATTGTAGCTGCTTAGTTGGCAATTTGAAGGCTTCCTATTGGACATAATTTTGATTTTTTGGAGCTTACATGATCAAAGGAAGAAAGCTTGAAGTGAAGCAAGAAAAAACAAACAAAGAAGTAAATAATGCAAGTTAGTTGACATAGAAGGACCTAGAAGAAGGGGTAGTTGAGCCAAAATTTTTCTATACTTTGATTGGTTGAACCATCTCACATTTTCCTATAAATAAGGAAGGCTGGCCATTAGGAAAACTTTTATCTAGTTTTTATATTTTTTCCTTGCATTTACTTTCTTTTCTTTCCAAATGGTTTCCTCCTTGTTTATTTAGATGGTTGTTTGAAAGAAATTGCCTTTATTTTTTAGCAAAATTTACTTTCCTTGCCTTTATTTTTAATGCACTTTAAGATACTATCAATAAAAGTTCAAGATCTTTAAGTTTTCAAGTTCAATTTGATGCAATTTCAAGTGTTTCTCAAATCTCTTTGGGTAATCTTGGTTTTAACTTGGTTGTGATTTTTATATTGATCTTGATCAAATCTTACTTGTTTCAATCCAAAATTGTTTCCTATGGATTCTTGATTCGTTGTTCTATAATCTGGAAAGGATCACATGCAAATTCAATTTACACAATTCTAAAAAGATCTTCAAAGTTTTAGTTGGACTTAGAAGGTGAGCTGAAGTTTAAGTGAGTAATAGCGCTTCAAGTTATGTCTCTTCTGGCTGGGATTTAGTTTGCAATTTCTTTACTTTGCACTTTTTACTTAATCAATTTACTTGTTAAATTTTACTTGATTGTATTTAAATTCATGCATTTGAATTCTGTTTGGCTAATTTTTCTTGCATTTCTTTTGTTTTTGCTATTCTTACACTCGACTGGAATTTGAGTACATTAAGCTTGGATTTTGATTGATTCTTGCAATTTCTTTGTTAATCTAGATAGTAAACTCATAGATCGATATTTTCTTAGTTTGGTTTAAGTTCATTCCATCTAAAAGTTATAGATCTATTTTTTTTTCATGAAATGTTAGTTTCCAAATTTACTTGTAACTTTTAGTTTTCAAAATTTCTGCTTGGATCTTGTGATTTCCTTTCATTACTTGTTTTTTAGTTCAAATTTCTATCTTAATTTATTGAATTTGCAATTCATATTTCAATTTATTCAAATTACAGTAGCTTAGATCTACATTCGTTGTTATATATTCGGTTTCCAATTTGCACTTAAGTTTTGGTTTTGCATGCTTCTTCTTAGATTTAAAATTTTTGCTCATTTAATTCCATTTTAAATCTATTTGAATCTTCAATTCCTATTCTATTATTGCAAATTTTAATTTGTTTAGATCAAGTTCTAAGAATTTTCTAGATGTTTCTTTGGTTGGAAGTTAGTAGTTAGTTGAAATAGTTAGTTTTTGATTATAGTTAGTTATTTCGGTTTATACTTTTAGTCTACCATTTTACTTGTTAGTAAATTTTGTTATTTTTAGTTTTTAGATTAGATTTACATTTAAATCATGTTGAGTTCACTACAATTCAAGTTGAGCTACTACTTTTGTGCATTTATCTAGTTTACTTCTTTTACAAGTTGCAAGTTTACTCTTTATTATAATGATATTTTGTTTATTGTTTTCTTCACTTGTTGTTTTTAGCTTAGTTGTGTATAAACCTTTTGATTGAGCCAAATTTTGAGAGAGTTTGGAGATAATAGATAGTTAGGCTAAGAAGCTATTTAGCTAATGCTTGTGGAATTGATATCTAGACTTTAAGTTTTTATGATTACTTGAATGACCTGCACGATTGCAGAATGGTCCAATCAATCCTTTTTGAACTTGACCATACTTAATCTTTACAAGTATCCCTTTTTGCCTCCCTTAGCATGGAGGGTGATCCTTGGTTGTATTTATTTTGAAAGAATTTCATCAAGCTCAAAGAGGTAGAAGGGATAAATTTCTATATTTATGAAAAAATTATGAAAGATAACAATTTATCATTTCAAGAAAAGTTACTCAATTTTTAATAGCAATTCTTTTCAGAAAAAGAGGTTTGAAGAAAAGTTTTTTTTTTCATAATTTTCTTTGTTTGGGATTCTCCTAACTTTTTTGAACTCTCTGATTTTCTCTCTGAGGTCATTTTATAATTTATTGAGATCTTTTTATTTTTGGATTCATTTGATTGTCTGAAGTGCATGATGTCACAATAAAAAATTTTCTTTCTATTTCTTTTGTTTCTTTTTTTTTTTTTACTTTCTTTTCATTTTGTTCCCCCTCTTTTTCTTTTTTTTGTATGCCCTCATCACTATTTTGAGAAATATGCCTTATTTTGACAAACCATTCCAAATGAAGGATCTTGTGACATAAGCTTGTTTAAAGGGTCAATAAGTTCACATCATGCCAAAAAAAAAAAAGAGATGGTCATAACTCAAGTTGACTTAAAGGCAATAAGATCCTTTTTGGGTCAATGTGGCCCCAGACACTAGAAAAGTATCATTTTAGGATAGAGAACTAGGAGGATGGTATGTTTGGGATTATTTTAAAGGATTTGGATAGCTTTGGTTTTGAAAATTCTTGAAACTATAGCTTAACCTTGACACACCAAATTACCACATCTAAATTCTTATAAAAATGCCATGTTTACTTGATCTTTAAAGAATCCCATTTTTTTAAAGGTTGTTTCATTGTTCATTATCTAGAAAAAGATTATCACCCTTGGATATCCTAATATTATTAAGCAAAGACAAGGTTCACAAATTTAAATTCATTTTTCTTGAGGGGTTATAGTTAATGAGTGAGATCATAAAAAATGTGAAGGTATTTGATGAGTTTATCTCTAATAATGATTGCCAACTCTTTTGAGACTCTTTTTTTTATTACGAAAGAAATATTTCTTTCTCTTTCTTCTTTTTGCTTTTTTTTTCAAGGCACTTTCTTTTCTTTTTATGATTTTAGGAACTAATTATGTTGGGCATTATTCTTGAATAATCAAAATCTCATTAAAAAACAATCAAAGCATTTAATACTTTGAGAATGAATACAAAGATAATATTGAATGGAATATATGTAAAAAAAAATTATTAATGTGGGTGAAAATGAAGATATTATGAAAATGCATCATAAATGCCTACATGAAAAGAAGTCTAAGTAACCTTTAAAAGAAATCCAAAAAAGTAATTTCCAAGCAATTTCAGCCTGTCCTATCATTTTGAGAATTACACTTTGTACGGTCTGATTTAGATTTGACATCAACCTCATTGTTTATCAAAACTGATTGAGCCTGCATTTATAAGATTTTGAACCTTATGTTGAACGCAAGGCAACTTTCTATAAAGTGACCTATGTTTCCATTATGGTAATCACATGTAGCATTGACATTATATCATTTGGGATAAGGAGGTTTCAATGGTTTCAGATGATACCAAATGACTTTTAACGAGTTTTGAGAATAACTCAACATATGGCATAAGAATTGGGTTAATACGACTTCTTTTTGATGAACTCGTACCTTCTCGAAACCACTTGTCAGATTTTTGGTGCTTGAAATAAGTATAATGGTGGTGGGGTAATAGGGGTTTGAGACATAAAAAGAAAAGTTGATGCTAGTATTGGTTGATAGGGGTATGGTATTTGGGACACTTGATTGGTCAAAAGATAATAGGGGGAATAGGTTATGTATGGGTGATATGGAACAAAAAGTCTAGGTGACGGGCTTCCAAAAGTTAATGCATGGATCCTTAATTCTTTCTTTTTTGGGACTAGGTTTCCCTTGGCACCTAAGGCCTCATGCCCTTCTGTTTTATCACTCTTTATTGCAATTTCAATCATCTCCTCTGATATTACCATATCAGTAAAGTTTTTTTGTGGCATTAGCCTTAATTCATCATAGTAAGGGGCTTTTAGAGTACTCATAAAAAGTATCGTAATTTCTTTCTCTGTCAGTGGCAATTAAACCTGAGTTGCCATATCTTTCTATTGATGAATAGACCCTTTGAAAGTCTCAGTAGCCCTTTTCTTCATATTTTATAGGGTTAACCTATCTAGCACCATGTCTACCATATGTTTATATTGTTCTATAAAAGACTTGGCTAGATCTTTCCAAGAATGAATTCTACTCCGATTTAGCTAGACATGCCACCTTGCTATGAATATGATGAGATTATCTTTAAAATAGTGAATTAACAATTTGTCATTATGAATGTGACCTACCATCTTTCAACAATACATGGTGATATAAACCAAGGGACATTAAATCTCATCATACTTTTCAAATTTATTACCTTAAACTTGTTTGGTATGACTAGCTCAGGCACCAAACTCAACTCATTAGTATTGATACTTCTATACACATCATGCCCTTCACTGGCCTTTAACCTCTCTTACAGTAGGTCATACTTGCTTTTCATTTTTGTGTTCTCTACCACCTATAGTACCCCTTTCAGTTTTTCCTATTTTTTGGATCATCCAAATTAGGTATCTTAATGGAATCATAAGAAATAAACCCGGGATTGGCATTTATCTAAACTGAGGATGGTCTAACAAATATACTAGTATAAATGCAAGGTTGGTGGTTTGTTAGTGGTGTTTGTACCATACAAAGATTCTGAACATAAGGATATTTAAACCCAGGCCAACACAATGGTTCTTCAACAATAACTTTTTCCCTTAACCTAGATGTTTCGGCAAATCCCTTTTCATTTTGAGAACCTTAACACTATTTGTTTCAACTCCATTATCTGTTTTTCAAAATCTTGTTATATTTCTACAGTCCTTTTCTTTATCTTTTTTTAAGTCTATTCAATCCTTTCTATTCCAACCCTACGATCTCCCATGTTGTGAACAAAACTATTCTCAAAAGATTTAGTAAGAAATTAGTGTTATTAAATACTTATTCTTTGAAAGAAGTGAAATCAACTCTATTTTTTAGGACGATGAATGTGTTTGACATGATCATTGATATATGAGTGATGCAAAATGTTATTAAGTTGCATGGGTGCTTGAAAGATAAATATTTACATACATATAATGCCTAAGTGACGAAAAGCATATCACCTATGTAAATGTGCATGCATGGGGTACAACATGATGTTACAATTGGTAATGCGATATGTTCATATGAAATGTAATTTGTACAAAGCACATTTTATAGAATTATATCATTCATGAATCCACATGCATGAAATATAATTATATACTACATGATTAATGAGATGTATGCCTATAACCAATGAAACATACTTATATAAAATACATTGATTTATTATATGCATAAGATATGATTGCATAGGTTTCATACTCATATGAGATTCTCCTTTTGGCAGCAACGATCTTTCCTAGTTTTCATAAAAAAGATGAGCTAATATTTTAAGTGACAAATCATAAGGTTGAAAAATGCCAAGTCAGCCTTTACTTCCTTATCCTTTGAAGTGTATTTTTGTGTTCACAAAACAACCACAAACCGCATGTTCCAGCAAAGTCCTTGACCTCCTCTTTGCTTTTTCATTTTGAGCTAAAAAAGAATTTATCCTTAAGCAAAAAAAATTAACCAATGAGAGTGTAGCAAATATCCAGCTCATCACTTATTTTACTCAACCAAACCCAAATCAGCTCCCATTTAGCTTGCATAAATTGCACCTACCATTAATAGCTTTCTTGATCATGTGTGCAGTTTTCTTCCACTCTTTTCACTACTTACATAGCTCATTGACATCCATAGGCACTTTGATCACTTAGTACATGACTTGAACACTTATAATCATGCTTCATTGCACATTTGGTTTGCTCAATTTTGGCTTAAAAACCTTGCAAAACTTGACTACTCCCTTATTTAGCTCTAGGTTTGGCCAACTAACTTTCTTGCTACAAAATTGATCCAAATTGCATCCAATTCTTCCAAGTTTGCTTCATTTTCCCTTTAATTGCTACAATTAATTACACATGAGAAGTTTTACTAATTATAAGTATATTTGCATGAATTTACTCAGAACTCAAGCAAAAATACATCATAAAACCCCATGATAATTCTATAAAATTATAGAATTATCATATATATATACATATATATGGATGCTTCTATAAACTAAGAAAGCCTAATTATACCACAAAACTACTTGTTCCTTGCTACTAAAACACCAAAAGAAAAATTTTACTCTTGTGGTTTGTTAACCTGAATTTATAAGATATTTCAGGTCTGATATTAGCCTTTGGTAAAAAAAAAAAAAAAATCAAGCGCTGGCCAGAGCTTCAAGAAAGCAATAGACTAGATGGCACGGAGAACATGCACAGAAGCTTCCAAAAATATCGTTAAACACTACCCTATTTAGCTGACCTATATGTGTTCCACATCCTATTGCATATTCTCAAGGTATGTTAATCCTATTTTTCATTTTTCTTGAGATACAAAGTCTAACATATATTTAGAAAGCATAGTTATATAAAAGTTTAGCCCTCATAGAATATGAGGAAAACCTTAAAAAAATAAAATCATTACAAGAAATTGGACTTTTAACAATGTTTTTTTTTTCTTTTTAATCTCTTATAAGATTAATAAGTGAGTAGCATTTCTAAAAAATATCATCAAAAGTGTTGGCTATTCAAGAAATTTAGTAACATTTTTTTTTTTACATTTAATAATATTTTATAAACACTTTGATAAACAACTCAAAGGATGAAAATTTTGCATTCTTGATTGTGTTTGTTAGAATAAATGCTACTAAATGAGTCTTTATAAAAAAAGTAAATGCTGCTAAGTATCGATAGGCAACAAACACCTTTATATAACGCTACTTAGCGGTGTTTACTTTCTATAAAAGCTGCTAAATTGAGCTATATAATGGAATAAACGTTACTAATTAATTAACTTAGGCAACAACATTTATTCTAACAATGCCATAATCTTTGAGTATTAGTTTTTTAAAAATTAATATATATATATTAATATATATTGAATAGTTGAAAAATAAATTTTTGGATGATTATATGATTATTTTCACTATAATTATATTCAACACCAAAACATATTATAAAAACGTAAAAAAACTTAATTCAATTTAAGTGACTAAATATTGTAAAACACCTAAATACAACAATTGTATGAAAAGTTAAAAGTAATATACAATAAAATTTCAATGAATTATTCAAAATAATAAAATAAAAAAGCATGAAATTGATGATTGCTAAGAGTTAAAACACTAGAATGAGTAGAATGATTATTTCCACCAAATTTATTAGCATATTTAGGAATGTACTAAAAAAGTTAAAACATTTATTTAATATGATAGAAAGTTATAAACATATAAAATAAAAACACTTACTAAATTTTATATTTAACTGGTTGAGTTGATGGATTAATATATTATTTTTTGAAAACTATTATTGCATAAAATTTATAGGATTGTTGATCATTCAAGCAATTACTAGTATCTAGCATGCTCTTCTTCCATTTGAGCATGCCTTATTTCTCTTTTTAGTTCATAAGATGAGCACAACTCATGGGAAAAAAGGATTGAGACCTCAGTTCAAAACCAAAACCTCTATATTCGCTTAAGAGCTCATTAACCATTAGGTCAAAGAGTTGAGGATAGTATGCCTTGTTTTTTTGTCTCTTTATTTGCTCAACATGTGCTTGTATAAATCACAATCCCTTTCCCATTCTTAAAACCTCTTGTGAATAGTGATCCTAAGATAACATAAATTGCTAAGTACCTGGATGGTGTTGGACCATTCCAAAGGCCTTAAACTCGTCCATATTTTTTTTTGAACAACTTCATTAAAAATACGATCTACTAGGTCATGAATGTTTGCAAATGCAAGATGGACATGAGAGCATTTTAACACTAGTAGTGAGGTGAGAAGTGATCTTATTGTATCTTAGATAGTAAATAAAATAATTATCTTTAAATTTCACCTAGGTAAATGACCCAAATGAGATTGTTAAAAACTCTTAGTAAACCCTTGATGCATGGAATATGTATGAATAAGGAAACAAATATATTAAAAACTTAGGCATATTTATGAATATATCACAAACTAAACATGTATGCAACAACATTGTAAAAATGGATAAAAAACCAAGGGTTTTAAGAGAAAGAAAGGTTTAGCCAAGCCATGATCAAAGGCTTGATTGAAACTTTGATGGCCAATTTCGTGTTGGATTGTTTTGGCAAAACACTAAAGACATGCTCTACCATTTTCTATTTTAAACCAAACAAATGCAAATAAATAAAAAAATTCACCAAAAAGCTTACTTATTGAAAATTTTCATTCATTGGGAATTTCATTAAGTGCAGAGAAAACATAAAGAATAAACCAAAAATTCAGGCAAACAAAATGATATAAGCAATATTTAACCATCAAACACAAATGTGGGTTTGGCAAAGCATAAGGGGAAGCTAGGCCAAATGCTCCTCATGGCCATTCCCAAGCATTTATTCAATTATCTAGCTAGAACATGCATCAAGCATTTATAAAACTATCATATTTGGCATTTTATCATAAAAGTGTTTTTATCAAATATCTAGTAAATTACTAAGAGGAAACCATAAAAATATACATACTTAGACAAAAACCACGTGCAAACTACTAAAACAATTAACAAACATGCAAATGACATATAGTATAACATGAAACACATCGTCATACATTATTTAAAGCATTTAAAACATCAAAAAACATCCAAATGAGGTTTGCCTATGGAGGATGGGAGCTTGGCCTAACCTACCACAAACACATTCATAGTGGATTTCTTGTTTCTAGCTAAACTATTGATTAGTTGGTTGAATTTTTTATCAAGCTTAGAGTTATGGAGGCAAACAACTATGGAGAAAGTTGTTCTCTTTTAAAAAAAAAAGAAAAATCAAAGGAAAATAATATGAAAACTATGAAAAATGATATGAAATGTAATGAAAAATATAGTAGAAATTATACTTTAAAAAAATTCCTAAATTTTTTCTTTTTTCTTCCTTTTTTTCATGCCACTTTCAAGGCTATCTCCTTTCTCAACCCTAAATGATAAATATAAGTTATGCAAATCATGATAGTCCTTGATCAAGAATGCATCCTAAGGCTACCATTCTTCCTCCAAGTTTACTCTCCAAGCAATACCCTTCACCCTTACGTCAAGGCCTCTAAAGATCAATGGTTCATGATAAATCCAGCATAAAATAAGACTTTTGGTGCAACTGGATCAATGTAAAAAGTTCATTTTGCCATTGTTAAAGTTTTGACATTTTCATGTAATTTTCTTGGAAAACCATGATTCCTTCTTCATTTTTGTGATTTTAATGCATCAAAATCATAAAATAATATGAAATCATAATCTAAAAGTTTTTGTGAAAAACTAACTTCAAGAAGGTCAAATCATAAAAATACCCTTAAAAAGTATTTTAGTACTTTCACACCTTTCAAGCTACGATCAAGGTTTTTAATGCACTAAAAATTATAAAACAATATAAAATCATGATGTGGAGCTTTTTACGAAAACTGACCTTAGAAAAGCAAAATTATAAAAATACTCCTCAAATGTAATTTAGTAATTTCACACCTCTTGATGTAAGGTTAATATTTTTAATGCATAAAAAATCATCAAATAATATTTAAACACAATATAAAAGTTCATGAAAAATTAACTTTGAGAAGGTCAAATTATGAAAATACCCCTGAAATGTATTTTGATAATTTTTCCCTTTTCAAAGTGCAATTAGGGTTTTTAATGCATTAAAATCACAAACTTCAATCCCTAGCCTTATTAATTCTATTTAGCTGTGAAATTTAAGGGTTAACTTGAGTTCGATCTAGTTCGATGAATTTTGATCAAATTTGATCAAGTTTGACTTTGTTTGATCAAGTTTGATTCTGGGGCATTTTGATCAAATTGGTTTTAAATTTATTTTTGAAAACTTATCAAAATTAAAAAAGATGTTGGATTTAAATTGAAAGTCTTAAAATTGACCAGATTTTTTTCAAACAAAATTATATGTATATAAAAGTGCAATATATATATATATATATGGGGAGTTGTGGTCTTTTCTTAATTTGGTGGTCACTCGATATAACACTTCTTAATCAAATCTTTGCCATCTAATCATACATTCTATTTCTTATATGAAAGTAAAAAACAATTATGAGTTCTTTAAAAGAGAATATTTGTTTAATGTGTTTATGTGAGAGATGTTGGAATATGGGTAGGTCAATTGCATCAAAATCCATTGGTACATCCAATAGGCATTATCCATATAGCATGACAATTATTTTTGTCATTACTTATTTTTTAACGTTACATAAATTTTTTCTCAAACCCTAAAGTATGTTACTTTCAAATGCATTAAGTTTTTTCCCAAAGTCTTAATATTAACTAAGTCAACATCCTTGAGAATTATGCATTATACCTTAAAAATGAAAGAAGAAAGAAAAGGATAAGAAAATGAAAAAAAGGCAAAATTTTCATTCTTAAGAAAATTAGACAACATTCTCTAAACAGAATAAATATAATGAAATAAAAATCTAATCAAATACGTTTTCATCCAAAATTTGCTAAAATTGTACTAAAAATCATGATTGGATGGAAAATTTTGATAAAAAATAAGGCAATAATCTAAGTATATGTTAGGTACAAAAGATTATGATATAATATGATAATATGGTATTATAAATAAGATTAAATTAAATAATATCATTTTATCTTATGTTTAATGTATGCAAGGATTAGACTAAAATAATTTATATATTGATCAAAATTATCATTTTTTAAAATTTATATAATTTAAGTTATTGATGTCATTTTTAAGGGTATAATAAGACATGTAAATTTAATCAAATAGGTTAAAAATAATCATCTTTACTTTGAGAGGATTGAGTCATCCTATACCAAAAGGATTATTAATCTTCCTTATAATTCTATCACTTTTTTTATATACAAAGCAAATATAATATAAAAAGACTATAATCTTATCCTATCAATCATTTTATGTACCAAACATGATTTAAAAACTTAATATAATTATCAAAACCTAGCCGTACAATGACCCGTTCAAAGCTTTGAATTTGGGTCAAATGGTCTAGTAACTGGATCATTGGTTCAATGTTAATAAAATTTTTTTAAAATATTATAAATGATTATGTAAATATTGTTCATAATTGTATCACCTAAAAAATTATGATATTAGAATTACAAATATTTATTATCATTTAAAAAATTACACAGAAAGCTAAGTTTATGAAGATTTTTATTTTTTTGTAATGTATTTCTATTTTTATTTAAAATTAGTTTTAAGAAAAATAACTTTTAATTAAAGCGATGAAAAATTCAATAATTGCATAATGAAAAAAATTAAATTAATTATAATTTTAAATTATTTTAAAATGTCAAATTTAATTGATCCAAGTTAATAAAAAATTTTTCGTTTCAATACAAATATTTTTGGACAATTGAATAAATGGTCTGATTGATAAATTATCACAGATCAAAAAATTGATTTTTTTATCCTCATATCCATTCAAATTTGATAACTATTGTTAACAGTGGTAAATTTAACCTTTATCTATTGTTAAAAAATTATTTAATATTTTAAGAAGATATGAGCATTACATCATTTTCAATTACTTGTTCAATCTCCTTTTAAATTTTTTGGAATAAAATAGAGCTTGCTTGAATTCGGTTTAATGATAAATTCATCAGTCGAATTTATAATAAAATTTGCTTTAGTTAAGTTTAGGATTCAATTGTCAATTTTGAGGTCCATATCGTTCATTGGGCCTTCGAAAAAAAACATGGGCTAGCCTGTATAAAATGGTAGATATTTTACTATTTATTTATATTATACTATTTACAATAAAATCGAACAAAAACAAAAACTACATGAAACCTTTCAAAAAATTCTTAAAAAAAAAGAAAAATTCAAAATTTAGAAAAGAGAAAACTTGATTTCCTAAATAAAAATAGAAAAAAGAAATACAAATATTTAGGAAAAGTCAACAACAAAAAAATTAAAATAGAAAGAGAAAGAAAATCATATAGAAAAGGAAGCAAATTAAATTTTTAAGAATTTTATGAAAATCTATTTTTCTTAGCACAAATCACATGTTAAAAGAAAAGAGATTTATGAGGGTAAATAACTGTAGAAATTGTAATTTATTTCTAGTATTAAATCAATCATGATACATAGATTTTAAAAAATATATAAAAATTGCATAAAATTTTTCCAAAAATAAAAAATTATAAAAAATTATAAAATAAGGAAAAATCGAAAATACTTGCTTCCCAAAAATTAAAAATATCAAAATATGAAAGAGAAAAGAAATTAGAAAAATATGACAGGGTTAGAAAGAAGGTAATCAAATAAAAACAAATTCATTTTCAAAATTTTATGAAAAATTTTTATAGCATAATCACATTTTAAAAAAAGATTTATGGGGGTGAATAATTGTAGAAATAAAACCTTAAAACCTTTACAAATTAACCACAATATATAAAATTTTCATTACGAAATAATCGAAGATAATTAAAAATGAGTTTTTTAGGCAAATTATACTACTAGAAAGATGGCAAAAGAGGACGGGAAGAGATTTATGATGGTTTTCATACCACAAAAAGAAGTATCAGAGGAAAAAAATGCGACTTTGCACATTTTGATAGATATAGTGAAGCAAAAGATAAAATGGAACATGGATCAGGGACCATGAGATCAAGGTGAACATGGCTTGCTACAATGCTAGATTAGATTTTTAGAGAAAAATGGTGATAAACAAGGCACAAAGAAGCGAGAGGAAGTGTCAAGGTGAAACAACAAAGTAACAACAAAAAAGTGAGTCATCTGAAACTCCACCAGAGGAAAAAAGAGGCAGATAGTCGACAGATACTTACTTGAAAACCCTATTGAAAACTGACAATTCTTCAACCAAGAATGTATCGACTGGAAAAATGAAAGCTTAGAGCTAAAAGCTTGTTCGAGGTAGGTGGACTAAGAGTTGTTGCACAACCTTAAGAGGAGTATGGTCGGCATTACCAGAGGCTTAGGAATCAAATAGTGGTTTAATAGCAAAATAGTGGCCACAAAATTGTAGTAGTGCCATCAGCCATTATTGCTATTGGAGGAAATATGGTTGATAAATTCATTCACAGTCAAAATAATACGTAATAGCCATAAAAAAAGGCATAATAGGAAATAGTAGCAATAACAGATCATTATTACTGCTATTCTCGTTTTCCTTTTCATAGATTACTAGTTCAACTTATGAGAAAAAAATAAATTTTCAACATTGCCAAGAATCAAAATAAAAGCAACAAGCAGCTTACAAAAGTAAAAGCAAAAGCAACAAAAACTCATAACCTTAGTTTCAAAATCAATCTAAAAACAAGTAGAAAACAATAACAACTCATTTATCAACCATTCAATCGACATCAACCTTAGCTCAATTCATAAATTACCCAAATTCAAATTAGCCTCAAGTTCTCAATCAACAATCAAGATAAAAAAAAGGTAAGAATAGAAAGTTAGATTACCTTTTTTTAAAATTTTTTTTTTTGTAAAATGATATCTATATTTGTGAGAAATTGAAAGAGACGAATGAGGTACTTTGTAGGCACTAGGCAAGTAATAAGGATGAGGGGATGCAAAAAAAAGTGAAAAATGAAAAAAAAATGGGAAAAGAATAAGATTCTCAAGGGTTAGAGGCACGAAGAAGAAGAAAAAAAACAAAAGAGAGTAAGCTAAGTCTACTGGGATTAAGCAAAATTGGGGGAAATTTGGGACCACGTGGGTAGAGTGGGACAGGTGGGGTGGGATAGGGTGGGGTAAAGGTGGATGAGTTTTTTATTTAATTTTGTAATTATTTTTTGAAAATTTGTTATATAAAATTTAATTAGAGGTATTAGAATTTATAATTAAAAAATTAATGGATTAATAATTTAATATAATATATATAGCGATTTTAGATGAAAAATTTTGATAAATTCTTTTGTTTAAGTTGGATGAAAACTAATTAAAATTAAAAATTATATTTTGATTTTGTTATGTATTAATTTATGATATTGTATTTGAAATTTAATAATTTTTTTGTTGTTTTGGTATTTATATTGTTGTCAATTTTTTTATATTAGAATAATTCTTATTATTTCTGTGTAATTATTGAAGATTCTATTTATTATATAATTATTGAAAGTAATTTGTGATAAAAAATTTTATATAAATTAGTGTATCAAAAAGATTAGGTTACTTAATAAATTTGGCGTTTTACAATTTATTGCTCTTTAGATTAAAGACTAAAAATTAAAAAATATAAGTTTGAAAATTTTCAATTTGTGAAAATTTTTTTAGATAAAATCTAATTAGAGGGATTGAAGATTTATAATTGAAAAAAATTAAGGGATTAATAATTTAATATGATATATATAGAGATTTTAGATGAAAAATTTTGACAAATTTTTTTGTATAAGTTAGATGAAAATTAATTAAAATTAAATATTATATTTTGATTGTGTTATATATTAATTTATAATTTTGTATCTAAAATTTAATAAATTTTTTTGTTGTTTTGGTATTTATATTGTTATCAATTCTTTTGATATTAGATTAATTCTTATTATTTTTGTGTAATTATTGAAGATTGTATTTATTATATAATTATTGAAAGTAATTTGTGATAAAAAAATTTATATCAATTAGTGTATAAAAAAAGATTAAGTTACATAATAAATTTAGCACTTTATGATCTATTACTCTTAAGATTAAAAAATAAAAATTAAAAAATTTAATGTAAATTCAATTTTTAATAATGCAATAAGTAACATTAATATTTCTAAATATAAGTTTATTTTTTATACAAAATAGCAAGTATACCACCACATGAAAAGTTCTAGAGTAAAGGAGTAGAGGGTGCACCAAATGATGATATAGGTTGGCATTTTGGAATACCTATGCCAAATACAAAGGAAATGTTCATGTAACTTTTTGTGGTAAAGTTGTAAAAGAAGGAATCACATGTTTCAAGGAACACATTGCTTATTAAACTAGCAATATTGCACCATGTCACAACATTACTAGTATGTTACGTTTTTATAATTCCTTTGAAAATATTATTTTTAATTTCTTAATAAAAATTATAAAATTACATAAGCATGTACAACTAATTTTCTCCCTTTTTCCTAACTATATTATTAATAGGTATGGTAAGAGAAAGTATGATGAAACTCCTTTAAAAAAACAAATAAAAAAAGCTGACAACAAAAGGAGAAAAAATAATTTTTATCATAGTTAAGAGGGGTAGATGATTATGAAGGATTCATTGATGAAGACATCGCTACTAGATAAGCCATGCGAGATAGTATCCAATCACAACATGAGTGACAAAAAACAAGAATTCAGATAAAGAACTAGTGGTTGGAGTAACATATATGAAGAGGGATGAAGCTTTTATGGCTCAATTGTTGAATATTTTGAAAAAAAAACAAGGAAATTAACTCCAAATGAGTTTGAATTTTTATTAAGGGGAGTTATACCTGAATCTATTAGAAGCGTTCAAGGCAATCAAAAATAAGTGATTCATTTTTAAAGACATTAAGGAGAAAGATGAGTGAATCAATATTAAAATTTTTTATATATGATCGACTTCATTTTCAGTTAGCAAATTCTTTATGGTTGCATAATTTGATTTCTGTGGTAGCAGAAGTTGGTCAATATATAAAACTTTTAACACCTTATAAGGTGTTAGATGTGTATTTAAAGTTATCAACAAGTTTATGAATGGGTTAATGGATTAAAAGGTCATTAGAATGAATTAGGTGTCACTTTAATGTGCGATGGTTGGACCAACAGTTTGAATCAAATGCATATCATTAATTTCCTTGTTTACTGTAGAGACCATTTTTTAAAAATCTATAGATGTCTCAAGAGTTCATAGTAGAGATGCAAACTTTTACTATAGATTATTGAATAAAGCTGTGGAAGAGATTAGGAAAAAATACATCGTTCAAATAGTCACTGATAATAAAGCAGCACTTAAGGCCATAGGAAAAAGACTAATGGAGAAGAGAAAACATTTGTATTGGATAGCATGTTCAGCTCATTGTTTGGGCTTATGCCTTGAAGATATTGGCAAGAAAAAAAATGTGGCAAAGGTTTTGGATAATGCAAAAAGAGTAACTTGTTTTATATACAAATCACATTTAGACTATTAATTTGATGAAAAAATATACATAAGGGAAGCAAACATTTCATCCTGCTCTTACCCTATTTGCCATTCATTTCATACAGTTCAAAGAAACTACAAGGCAAAAGTAAGGTTTGAGATTGATGTTTAATTCAAAGGTTAGTATTTAGTAATTAGTTCAATTATTTTAAATCTAGCATTTTTTTATGATATCATTGTTTAAAATATTAATTAAAAATATGCTACTCTAAAAATTTATTGATGAATATATATGAATTTAAAGAATCAAAATGAGGACAACAAAAATCAAGACTTGCTTATGAAGCCAAAAAAATTATTTTCGAAAATGATTTTTGAAAAAAAGCAAGTGATATAATAAAAGTTTATGAGCCTTTAGTAAAAGTGTTGCGCCTTGTGAATGGTGATAAAAAATGAACATGGGCTTTATTTACGAGGTTGTGGATAGAGCTAAATAAGCAATTCAATAAAATTGTTTTTATACTGCTAAATATGAAAAATTATTGATAATAGATGAAGTTTCTTGCTCTCTAACTTGCATTCAGCTGGTAAGTAAATCAAGAATATAGATGGTATTTAAAAAATATGTTTATTTTTTATACTTAAATTGCTTATATATATATTTAGTTTTTATTACTTTAATATAATATTGTTATGAATTATGTTTAGGTTACTATCTAAATTCACAATTTCAATTTGGAGTAGAACATTTTGTAAATATATTTAAAAAACATTAGAAGGTATAAAAGTAGTTATTGAAAGATTAAAACCTTTGATAGATACTCAAATTGGAATGACTAATCAGGTTAGTATTTAATACTATTTTATAACTTAAAAATTTATTTTATGTATTAAAAATTAAATTATTTTTTATTTATTCATTTATTATTGTATTTTCAATTGATGTAGTTATTATTATTTTGAGACAAACATGTAACATTTTGGTACTCCATAAGCACAAGAGCTTGGAAGCAAATGAATTTAGGTAAATAGTAAATTAAATAATTATAATTTATTTATATTATTTAATTGTATAGCACATTCAAATTTAATTTAAATAATTTTATATAGCTAAATGGTAGATGATATATGGCACTTGTGTTCTTGAATTACAAAAACTAGCAACCAAAGCGCTTGGTCAAACAACATCTACATCAATTTGTGAACATAATTTGAGCACATTTAGCTATATTCATACCAAAGCAAGAAACAGATTGAAGTTTGAAAGACTTCAAAAACTTATATATACCTATTACAACATAAGGCTGAGGATGAGATATCAGAAAAGAATAAGCATTGATGAGATAAATAATAGTTTGAATCCTATTAGCCTTGACCATATTTTTGAAGATGATGATCCACTAACAAAATGGCTACAAAAGAAAAAAAATCCTCTGTTAGATGGTTAAAACTCTAATTGGTTACCCGTAGATAATTCTGACAATAAAATGAATGTTAAACAATCATGCCAATCTTAAAAAAGGAATATGTCTCATTTAAGTTCAAGTCCAACACTAAATCAGAGTGATGATGGTGGAGGTTTACGTCCAGATAATGATGATGATGATGAAGGTGATGGTGATGGTGATGGTGATGGTGTGAATTTTGGTAATAATATGGATGCAAATCGACCTTATAGCCCACTTGAAGGAGAATTTGGGCTTGCTGCTACTGGTGGACTTGTCATTAACATGGTAGAAAATGTAGTAAATCTATCTGCTAAATCTAGTGACGGTTAAAGTGCATGTACAACTCGATCAAAAAGAAAAGCCAAGAAGCACCACTATGATATTTCTAGAGGTTCTTCATCTTCGAGTGAGAGATCAAACTCTAGTAACTTTGAGTATAGTGAATCATCTACTAGTACTCAAGGACATTACTATCCATTGAAACAACTTATTTTTCAATTGCTTTATGGTTATCCATCTCTATATGGTTATTATCCACCTCAAATGTATCTTTTACCACAAATGTATCCCTACTACAAATGTATCATCTTTAAATATATCATCCACCTCAAATGTATCAAGAACAATGGCCACAAGGATGGGGATGAAGTCCACTTGGCTCTCAAAGTGAAGATAGATAATTTGATCCTCCTCATCATTCTACCATGTGGTAAAATTTAAAATATATATCAATAATTATAGTTTATGGAATTTGAAATTATTATATTTTTAAGTTTGTAATTTTATTAAATATAGATGTTTTGGTATTTAACATATTATGTTTTGTTAATATTTGATTTGTCTAGAATTAATATTAAATATAAACATGGCCAAGAAAAATTTTATGGATAAACCAAATATGAATGCTTTATTATAATCTAAATAAAATTATGAATAATTTTTTAAAAAAATATAGTGTCATAAATTATTTTTAAAATTGTGCAAAAAAAAAATTCACGACTATGATGACCACAATGACCACAATGATCTTCGTTATATCTAAAAATGCGATAAACATGATATGACCAAAAACATGATCACAACCGCTATTTAAATCTCTGCCAGAGGCTATAACGAGGCAAATATGTTAATGGAGAATTTTAAAATGCAAGGAGTTTTCAATATATCAGCAAAAAATATATTGAGAAGATAGTTTCTAATCTAATTTAAAGATGAAGAGACCATGATGACTATGAAACAACTAGGTTGGTTTTGGCCAAAGGAATGGTTTGTTGAGGTAACGCACTGGTTCCAGGACATGGAGTACAAGTACAGAACCACATGGCTGACAATTTATGAGGTTTCATACACGCTAGAATTATGGTACTTTTAAAAATATATTCAACTTATAGGGTGATTTAATCTCCAAGGATGGCAAGACATGAAACTATAATGATCTAGGTTTCAAATAACAATTCTATAGTGGAATAATGGTTGCAAAATTACAATAGTGCCACCATCCACCACCGCTATCGAAAAATATGTAGTTGAGAATATAAATTACACTTGAAATGGTGCGTAACAGTCTTTGAAAAATAGGGTAATGGGGAATAGCGACAATAATGGGTCTTTATTGATGCTATCCCCATTTTCCTTAATCACTGATTCAAATTAAACAAAAAAAAAAAAACTTCAACATAAATAAAATAACTGAGAAGACTGCAAGAGTAAAAGCAAAAATAAAAGCAAAAAGATAACTCAAATCTCATATTCTCAATTTCAACATCAGTAAAAAAAAAAAGTTAAAAAATAGTATCAAATCATTTATCAACAATTCAATCGGCAACAACCCTAACTTAATCCGTAATTTATTCAAATTCAATTCAGCCTTAAATTCTGAATCAGCAATCAAGATTAAAGGTGGTAAGAGAAAGTTAAATTACCTTTTATTTTTTTGTAAAATTTCTATAGAATAATGTTGATCTTTGTGAGAATCTGAGAGAGATGTAGTTGAGGTACTCTGTAAGCAATGGCATTGACGAGGGTAAACGACAAATGCAGAGAGAAAAATGGGGAGAAAAAGAAGACAAGAAGAAGAGTTGATGACGAGGGTTTTTGGTAATCAAATTTTAGGGGAAATTTGTGGGGGGTTGTCTTCTATTTAGTGGGACGCATAGGTGCCGAGTGGAGTGGGGTGGGTGGATTTTTTTTTTTTAATTTTGTAATTAATTTTATTAAAACATAAGTTTGAAAATTTGTAATTTTTGAAATTATTTATATGGATTTTAGATAAAAATTTTAATAATTTTTTTTGTATAAGTTAGATGAAAAATAATTAAAATTAAATATTATTTTTGATTTGGCTATTTATTAATTTATGATTTTGTATTTGAAATTTAATAATTGTTTTTTATTTTTGTATTTATATTGTTGTTAATTCTTTTATTATTAGATTAATTCTTATTAATTTATAACTATAGTTGATGGATTTGAAATTATTATAATTTTTAGGTTGTAATTTTATTAAATATGGATGTTTGGTATTTAACATATTATGTTTGGTTAATATTTTGATTCGTCTAAAATTAATACTAAATATGAACTTAGCTCAAGTAAAAATTTTGTTACTAAACTAAATATGAATACTTTATTATAATCTAAATAAAATTGTGAATAATTTTTTTAAAAAATAAAAAATAAAAAAATATCATAAACTATTTTAAAAATTATTAAATAAAAATTTTTATAATTATAATTATTACATTTTATAATTATATAAAAATTTTTAAAAAATTATACCACAATGATTACAATGATTGTAATTTTTTTCGTTATATTAAAAAATATGATAAATACGAAATGATAAAAAATATGATCACAATCACTATTTAAATCTCTAAAAATGATGTCAGTAGAGTACTGTATTTATCATGATTAACCAGCTGGAGAAAATAGATGAAGTCATCAGTCTTAATTGTGCTGGTAAAAGCTAAAAGATAGGGGCACTGAAGTAGGGTCAGATGTAATCTCCTTGTTTCACCACTGCTGCTACTTTTATACGAGCTATAAAAGCTCCAGTTACAGCAACGATGGGGATCATGAATTTGGAAGACGTGGAAGATAAACAGTAGCATGATAGGCTTGAAGATGAACATTATGATCCGGGCGTTAATATGAATAAGTTGGAAATTGTGGCGAAGACTGAGGAACGGTTCATGGGCATGAAAAATAGAGTTGAGGGAGCGGCTTTAAGGAAGATAACTGAAAGGCTACGGAGTACGAAGTAGTAGTTATCAGTGTTGATAACGAGAAAGAGGAATATAAAAGAAATGACCTGTCAATATCTGGCACAAACGCAAGGAACGGATGTGAACATGAAGTGGATTGTTCACCAGAGTTAGGATTAGGAGGGGGTGCGACTCTTAAGAATGAGGAATGTGGGCCTGATAATACACTTATGCCCAATAATGGAGGAATTTCAACAAATGAAAAAGAAGTTAGTAAGGAAAATCCTCTGGAGAAAGTGGGCTTATGGGAGAGATATTGGGCCAAAAAGTGAACAAGGAAGTGGCTGTGGGGATGTAGTGATCTATAAATTGATCGCGATGGAGCTAATAGATTGGCAATTGGCCTGAGTTATTAGGTACTGGTTGAAGCAGGTTTTTTTTTTTTCTTTGTTAATTTGAGGTAGTTTGCTGGTCCTTTATGTCTGGGTGGAATATTAGAGAGATGATTTGTTTTGCAAAATGAGGTGTGTAGAAAAATATCGTGATTCTTTATAAATTTGATATGGTGTTAATTCAGGGAAATGAATTGGAGGTAATCTAAGATATGGTTTAGGCTTGATGTGGATTCGATTGGTGTTTCTCACTAGTATCTGGTTGTTCGAAGGGGAAGGATGTTAATGACTTGGGATTGAAGTAATTTTAGGAATTGTGTTTCAGGTATTAGAGTCAAATGGCTTTAAAGGGTTGCTTTTGGTGTCAAAAGTGGAAATGCGGCCATGGAAATTGTGGAATATTTCTCCACTGGTTGATTCTATGATTGGAGAGCTGATTGAAGTTAGACTAATCAATGTCTTTCGCGTAGATATTGGTACGTCAGACGAGTTGAATAAAGATGAGATGGAACGTTTTGAGATGTTCACCTCTTGGTGGTTTTGAGTTACTTGTACATTATGGGGGGTGTATTTTTGGGTTTCTATTGAAAAGTTTTAGTTATAGAGTTTCAACTCTTTTTTATGAAACCTGATCTAATTTAGCAAAATATTGTAACGAAAAGGTTGGTTTCAAGTGAGAGTTTGCTCAAGTGAGAAAGTGAGAAATTTAATTCTCTTTTTAAGAGTCTGGGTAAGGAGTTTTTTTATTTTACAACTTGGGTTTTGTTTTGGTGAGTTCCAGAATAAGAAAATTTGTCCCAAGACTTGTGAAAAGCATAAGTAACATTTTGAATCAAGTTTTGAGGTCAATTTGAGGTCATTACGTTAAGTTATAGATTCTTAAAATTGATAATATTAAAAAAATTTTGAAGATTGCGAAAGATATATCTCAATTTGACTCTACTAAAAAATCACTTGTTGAGACATTAATAAATACGTTAATTATCATGAAGTTTGATAGTTCTCGTACCATGCATAAGCATATCACTGAAATGTTAAATATAATAATAATATTAAGATTCATGAGAATAAAAGTGAGTAAAAGTTTTCTTGTGCAATTTATTATAAATTCTTTACCTTCTGAGTATGGTCCATTCCAAATAAATTACAATATTGTAAAGGATAAATAGAATGTGACTAAACTACAAAAATACTTATTCAAGAGGAAGTAAAGCTTAAACAACAAGAAATTCACTCAATTAATCTCATAGACTAGCCAAGAGCTAAAAAGAAATTAGTAAAGAAAAATGGAAAAGACAATAAAAAACCACTAAAGATTAATGCGTCACCTGCTCAAATCCATAAAAAAAAAAAAAAGTGTCATTTTTATAGAAAATTCAAACACTATAAAAGAGATTACCTAAAATGTAAGGCATGATTTGAAAAGAATGGCAAGCCTAATGTTTTTGTATATATTGAAGTAAATTTTATAATAGTTCCTTATAACACTTAGTAGATTGATTCTGGTTGTACCACTCATTTCAAATATGATGCACGGATTCCTTACAACCCAAACCATAAATCCAAATGAAGATTTTGTTATTATGGGAAACTGAGTCCAATCTCCAGTTGAAGCCATTGAAACCTATTGTTTAATTTTGACACTAGACACCATTTAGATTTTTTTCAAACTCTTTATGTCTCTTCCATTTCTTAAAATTTAGTTTCTTTGTCTAAACATGTTACATTTGGATACTTCTTTAAGTTCATAAATGGATGTTTTAGTTTTTTAAACATAATTATTTTATTGGCTTTGATATTTTATGTGATGGTTTATACAAATTAAATCTTGATAACCTTTTTGTTGAGACCTTATTAACCTTGCATCATAATATTGGTACTAAACATGATTTTATGAATGAAAATTCAGCTTACTTGTGGCATAAACCTTTGGGCCATATATCCAAAAGAAGAATATAAAGATTGATAAAAAATGAAATGCTTCATAATTTGGATTTTATTGATTTTGGTATTTGTGTACATTATATTAAGGAAAAACACACAAAACATAGAATTAAGAAAGTAGCGACACGTAGTACACAACTCCTTGATATTATACATACTGATATTTATAGACTTTTTTATGTTTAATCTTTTGATAGAGAAAAGTATTTTATCACTTTTATTGATGATTTTTTATGTTATGATTATGTCTACTTATTGTATAAAAAATATTAATCAATAAATGCTTTAGTGGTATTTATTAATGAGGTTAAAAGACAATTAGACAGTAAGGTAAAATTTGTTAGATTTGACAAAAGTGATAAATATTATGGAAGGTATGATGAAAATGGACAATGTCCTAGTCCATTTGCTGAATTCTTTGAAAAGCATGGCATATATGCTCAATACACAATGACAAGTATAGCTCAATAAAATGGTGTTGCAAAAAAATGTAACCAAGCTTTAATGGACATGGTTAGAGTATGTTAAGCAATTCTTCTTTACCATCATCATTAGTGGATGCATGCTTTGACAACTACTATGTATTATTTAAATAAGGTTTTTAGTAAGATAGTTCCAAAGATGCCTTTTAAATTGTGGATGGAAAAAAAACCTAATTTAAGGCACCTGGGTGTTTAGGGTTGCCAATGAAAGTAAGAATTTATAATCCACATAAGAATAAACTAAATTCAAGAATAATCAGTGGTTTTTCCATTGGTTATCCATAAAAATCTAAAAGGTGTAGATTTTACTATCTTTGCCATATTACAAGAATTATTTAAAATTGAAAATGCTAGGTTCATTGAAAATGGTGAAATAAGTGGGACTATAGAGCCACACAAAGTGAAATTTGAGTAAATTAAGATGCAAATTCCTTTACCTGTAACTTCTTTTCAAACCTATAGTTGTTGAACACTTTAACAACTTACAAAAACAACAAATAAATGATTAAACACCCTATAATGAAATTGTTGCCAATGAACCTACAATAGATGAACCATGTGAGGTGGCATTAAAAAGGTCTCAAAGGCAAAAGAGATATGCTATTTTTAATAAATATATAGTTTATCTACAAGAGTCAGAATTTGATTTAGAAATTAATAAAGATCCAACTTCATTTTTACAAGCCATAAAAAGTGTTAATTTTACTAAAAGTTAGATACCATGAAAGAAGAGTTGAAATCAAAGATCATAATGATATCTAGGATCTTGTTGAATTACCAAAAAATTGTAAAAGTGTTCAATGTAAATGGATCTTTGAGACGAAACATGACTCGAATGGTAATATTGAATGATTTAAGGCTAGATTTGTTGTCAAAAGTTTTACTTAAAATGATAGCATGGACTACAAAGATAACTTTTCTCCTGTTTCTAAAAAAGACTCATTTAGAATTATTATGGCAATATTAGCTCATTATGAGTTAAAGTTATATCAAATGAATATGAAAACAACTTTCTTGAATGAAACTTTAGAGAAAGAGGATTACAAGGAACGACCTGAGGGCTTTTCAATTAAATGAAAGGAATACATGATGTGTAAACTTAAAAAGTCAATACCTAGACCTAAACAAGCTTCTAAATAATGGCATTTTAAATTCAATGATATTATCACTTTGGATATAAGAAAATACTATTGATCAGTATAGATATTTGAAGGTTAGTGATAGAAGTTCATATTTCTAATTTTGTATGTTAATGACATTTTGTTTTTCTACTAATGATATTGGTTTATTATATGAGACCAAGAAAAATTCTCTCTAAAAATTTTGAAATGAAAGATATGGGTAAGGCATTTTGTGTAATTAGAATTGAAATATTCAGTGATAGATAACAAGGATTGTTATGATTGTCTTAAACAACATATATTAATAAAGTTCTAGAGATATTTAAAATGAAAAAATGCTCTACAAGTATTGTTCAATTCAGAAAGGAGACAAATTGGGCTTTATACAATGCCTAAAGAATTAATGAGAAGGCACACAAATGGAACAAATTCCTTATACATCTGTTATTGAAAACTTGATGTATACTTAAACTTGTACCAGACCAGACATTAGTTTTAGTGTCGGAATGTTGGTTAGGTATTAAAGTAATCCATGACTAGGTCATTAGAGGGCTGGAAAAAAAGTATTAAAATACTTGCAAGGAACAAAAAATGACATGCTCACTTATAAAAGGTTCAATCATTTTAAGGTGATAGGATATTCAAATTCAGATTTTGCTGGTTGTGTAGATACCAAAAAATCCATATTTGCTATTTGTTTCTGTTAGTCAATGGAGCAATCTCATGGAAAAGTATAAAGTGGTTTGTTATTGCTACATCCATTATGAAAGTTGAGTTTGTGGTATACTTTGAAGCTGTTATTTATAGTTTATGGTTCTGGATTTTATTTTAGGACTTTGAATTATCGACAATATTGTCAAGTCATGAAAATTTATTGTGATAATATTGCAGTAGTTTTTTTTTTCTAAAAATGACAAGTATACAAAAGGTGCGAAACACATAAAATTGAAATAATTTCCTGTTAAAAAAGAAATCCATAAACAAAAAGTGTAAGTTGAACACATTAGCACCAACCTTATGGTTATAAATCCATTAACAAAAGGTTTGCCATAAAAACATATAATGAACATGTTGAAAGAATGGGTATTATTAAAAACCATTATTGACATTATGGTAAATTTTTATATTCATTAAGTATTTAATGTTCTAAGCTCTTTTAAGTATTATTTCTGAATTGTTAATGCATATTATTCCATTATGTTAGTATATGTACATAATTGAATTATGTGAATGTAATAAGATTTGTCTCTAACAAAAGCATTATTGTTCAAACATTATGATATCTTTTATTACAGATCATGTTGAGTATAAAACTAATATTGTGACACATAGAAGGGATTATGTCGAGCTAATAACATACAACCGTTATGATCCTTATTAGTTTTTGCTTAATGATAATTTATGTTTGATCAATTTAAGAAAGAACTTAGCTTATATTCTCAACGTTATGTTCTATTATTAAACCATAAAATTGAATAATTCCACATAGGCCAAGTGGAAAAATATTAGATATTATGCAACCTACATGCCCATTATCTAACTTAAAATATCTTTTATTTATGGTTTAATAATTAAGTAAATAAGTTATTATAGTTTAATAACTATTAAATATTATTAAACTCCTATTGATTAATTAAACAAAAGTTTTGTTTAATGAATATAATTAAAACAAAAGTTTCGTTTAAATGAATGCATTTAAAATAAAAAGAGTTTTGTTTATAAATGAATGAGAGTTTTGTTAATAAATCACACTTTGATGGAAAGTGTGAATAAAGATCATTAAATAAAGAAAAGAAACGTTTTTTTTTTTTTTTGCTTATATAAAATGATGCTTTTTATTCACTAAGAGAGAGAAAAATAAAGTTTCATAAAAAAATTTTCTATTAACAAATTTATTATGGATTAAGTTATGCTTTTCTTTAATTAGAAAATTGTGAAAATCATTTTATTCTAATATTTTAGGCATTAATATTATGCAAAAATAGATTCAATTTACATAATAAAAAAAATATTATGCCGATGGTAGATGATGATGAACGACCATTGATTAAATCTAAGATTAGTAAAGGTTTGTTGGTTGAAAGAAGAAAGGTAGAGAGAAGGAATAAGTCAAGAGAGAAGAAAATATAAAAAAAATTTTGAGGGTTAACCTAAATGGTTCATACACTTTCTTTAAAACTTAGAAATTTTGCTTCTTTAATTTTTCTTCATCTTTACTTCTTTTATTAAAAAAAAAAGGGTCAATTTTTAAGCATATTTTTAGGAGAAAAAATTTTATTCTAATTGGATTAGACTTAAAGTAAGCACATATCATCACCTTTTGTTCACGTATTTGGAAAAACTAATTATTTTGCTTACTTTCTCTTTAAGATATGAGTCAATCAAGATTGTGATCTAGTGGCATGGTTATAGTTTTGTAACTCATTGCTATAAATAATATTTTCCTTTAATTTAAAAATTATCATAGTACTTGCATGCGTGACATCTTTTATAGATATATAAATGTCAAAACTTTCAACAAAAAGGATAATTTTTCCTAAGTGGATACCTTAATTTTTGACATATGAATGACCTAAATTAATGTCATGGATCTTGTAATTAATTTGTTTGATTTTATTTGAATTAATTAGATTTACTCTTTTCTAAATATATGTTGTTTTACCTTTTACAACTCCATTCATAATTGAAAAATATTTAATTCACCTAAAATCATACTAATTTGTTATAATTATTATTAACATTTTTAAAACTAATGTCTCAATTTATAAATTCCCTCATAAATTAGATTTAAAATTTTTAAAAATTTTAAATGTGAAACCAGATGGTTAGAATATGAACTTTAAACTATTCAATATTTTTACCTTTTACTTTGTGTTTACTATTATAAATATAACTATATAGTCAAGCATTTAAATAATATATTAGTTAATAAATTCATAATTCAAGTATTATACTAGATAATTTTAAAATTTAGATACTATATTACATATACTATATTACATATTTCATTATAGTTTAAACAGCATTCATAACATTAATCATTTTTATTTTTTAAACTAATTTTTTTATTTTCTCTATGTGGTTGTAGTTAATATTTGATAATAAATGTTATTATTTACCTTGAATCACATAAATTCAATGCTAAATTTATAACATCCAATTTCAATAGTATAAATAAATAGGTTGTTTGTTTGTATTGATACCACTAGATTGCTTCTTTTGTTTTTATTTTGATTTCTTTGCTTCATTTTCTTTCATTTCATTTCTTTTCTCATGAACACATGCTACTTTTGTTAGTTTATTTCCTTCTTATATTTTGCTTTCAATTTTATATTTTTTTTCTTTGTGATGCTTTTATGTAACTTGTTTTCTATAATTTTTACTATAACCATGTATTTTATCTCTCTTTTTATTCTTTGTTCTTTTTTTGTATCATCTATTATTTATTTTATTAATCTATAATAAAAGTGTTCTAAATTTAAATCTTTTGTTTTCAATGACTATATATCAATTGTAAATGAAAATTTTTATTATATTATTTAACCATTCATTTTTTGAGAAATTTTGAGATGAAAATATTTTCACAATAGTGGAGATTAATTTTTTAAGTATGATAACTTAACAATAGTATGAGAAACTAAGCAAAACAAAGCTAGAATAAGGCTTTGGCAAAGAGCAATCAACTACCTATATAAGGTAGTCAACTACCCATGGCTTTTAGGGAAACAAAAAACTTCTGTTAAAAAAATGACTTCGACAATCAGATGGCCAGCTAGGGTAGTCGACTTCTCTTCCTAAAAAGGTCTTTTTTTTTCTTATGAAATTATTAAACTAAGGTAGTCAGATGCTCATGTATGAAATCCGATTGCCCTAGTTCGAAAAAATGTGATTTTTGAAGAATGATAAGGGGTTTCTCTTGAAATGAGTTGTAATAATTCAAAAGTAATCTTTCACTTATAAAAGATAAATAATTACATCTATAATTATTCAAAAAAATGTGTTTTTAATGAAATATCAAAATTGTTAAATAAAACAACAAAAATTAGGGGATACAACATTGATTCATTCTTTATAAATGGAGATGAATAACATATTTAAAAGTGGTTGAAAATTTCAAATACTTCAAAATTCTTCTCAATCTCACTCTCAAACTAAACAACAACTCTTTTAGACTTGGTTTACTATAGAAAATCTAGCCTAAGATTATATATTTCCATTTTACATCAATAGTGTTTAATCGTTTGAGTCTCACTAATGCAAAGTGAATTCAAACAAGGCTTTCATTATATCTCATATACTATTTGAACAACTCTTGTTGCATTCTTAGAATTTGTGGGAGCCAATAAGTCTAAAGAAAATTGGCATTTGTAAACACCCCTTGAAATCATATACTAACTTTGTTCGATTCTCCTTTTTGGTGTCAATGGTCTACCATCAACATTAGCAAATCATCATGGATTCTAAGGGCCATGGCTCCCCCTCAAACATTTTGAAATTCTTTTGTACATATGTGTTTTTTTTAATTATTATGAAATTTTTTATAAATTAGTTAGGCCCCTTCAAACTTAAATTTATTGTGTTCATATGCATTATTGTTTATTCTATATATCTATTACATATATAGTAAAAAATAATTTGTATCTAAACATTGAACTCCTTGATTTGGATTTACTTATTGTAAATATTTTTCAATTTAAAATGAATAAATTTGTAATTACTAATTTTTTTTTTAACTTGTAAATTTAAGTTTATCGTATATACGAGTACTAGAATAACTATAACTAAATTGATAAATATTCATTTGGGATCCTTTTCTTTTTTTCAACCTATTTGTTTTTACTATATCCTACATGCTCTTTTTCTTTAAAAATGTTACATGTCAAAATAATCAACATGATTAGCATAAGTACCTATTCATTTTCATAATTTAAAAAATACCATGTAAAAAATGTAAGGTTTCAACTTATCCTACCAAAGTCTTTACTCTATTGTTCTAAAATCTATTTTTTATTTAAAAATATTTTTTTTATGATTTTTTACTTTAATATTTAAAATATTAAATATGATAAGGTAATATGTTAATAATGTAAAAAATATATGATTTTGTTTGGATAAAAAAGGTTAATAGTTATTTAGAAGTAAAAATCATAAGATCGATTATTTAATATATTTATTTTGTTATACATATTGAAGAATAAATTGAACATAATCAGCTATTGAAATGCTAAAGACTTACTTGATTTGTGAAAACAGAGCAAAAGTGTTGTGGAAGTTCACTAACTTGATTCATTAATCAAGAACAAAATCATGTATTCAAAAATTGTTCATATTCCGTAGTGTAAATCCTTTAACACCAATGTAAGAGATTCCTCTTATAGTTCCTTTCTATTCTTTATCGAACTCTTTCTTTCCTTGTCTCTAAAATGATTTTTACATCACTAATCACATAATGGCCATATTCCATATAAAAGGGTAAAATACATCATCAGTCACCCAATTATATGTCTCTTTTTAAAATGGTCACCTAACCATTAATTTTTTAATTTAATCACTTAACTTTAAGTATTTTTTCTAGTAAACTTAGCTATTAATCTCTAACAGCATGCTAACATGACAATGCTACGCTAGCTATTGGATGCCATGTGGTACTACATCATTTAACCAGTCACATGACATTAGTGACAGCTGATGTGGTAGATAATGTGACAATATCAGGTGGCGCATGATTGCTAATGTGTCATTGCCATGTTAACACATAGTTAGAGACTAATAATTGAGTGATAAAAAATACTTTTTTAAACTTAACTAACTAAATAAAAATTATTAGTTAAATGATCATTATAAAAACACAACCATAATTGAGTGACCAATGTTGCATTTTACCTTATATAAAAAAGATAAAAGGCAATAGTATGCTTATGCCATTTGAATTCAAAATTAAATGGACAACAACTACCTAAGGCAATTTCATGTTTTGTATCAAACCAAGACAATGTGATGACTAACATATGGTAGATATTTTCCATGTAATATTTTTATCCACCCATTTTGGACGAATCATTCTTACATCTTCCATTCAAACAGAATATGTGTCAAACTCTCATGATCATAAGAAAGTTTTCTTTATATAAAGAAATAAACTGTGCACCTAGATACTTCAATAGCTTAGTTGCTATATGATTGATAGGTACATATAACAACTATAATCACAACTAATTGTTATACAACTGTTAGGTGTACATAACAACTCACAAGCTTTAGTAGAGTAAGTGTGCAGCACCTTAGATCATTTCATTTCAAGTTTTTCACGATCTCTCTTTTACCACATTGTATGATACATTTAAGTTTTCACAATTATATCCAAAACATCAAACAAAACTAGTTGGTGAATACAACCACATGTAACACTGAAATGATCTTCCCTTCTTACTAAAATCTTTTAATTTCAATTCAACTGCTCTCTAGATATGCTCTATTTGGTTGAATCATTCATGACCATTGGTAACATTCCAATATAGCTAACATTGAATTGGAATCTTAAGAAACAATGAAAAGTCCTTAACAATGCTACATTGAGATCCTTTTGATCTTAAAGGTCTCATACAACTAAAAAGCAGAGATTGATTCTTCTGTTACCTTTTATTGGTCAAATAATGCACATGTAGAATGAAACATATTCTACGATATTACTTTCATTTTATCATTGTGCTTATACCTTTATCATTATTATATCAATACCGTATAGGTGATAGTTCAAATACTGCAGTATCTTATTTGAATCCACAACTCTACTTGATTTATCACAATCAACAGGACTTTAACCTGACATTAAAATAGACAAAATGACTTGTGGATTTATTCACCTTTGGTAAAAAATCTCAATATCAAGTGACCTTATCTTGATCCCTTATTTAGACGATTTCATTTTACGTTTGGGTTCTCAATTCATAACTTAAAATAAATTGTAGCTTTCTAACATCAAACCATTAGGGCGATTGCTTATATGATAAAGTCAATTATCTATTTGACATACCTTTCAAATTATATCACATATGTACATATCCAAATACATGTGTGTATGCATTACGCAATAAAGTACTAAACTTAAAGGCATTAATTGTATCCAAAATATGTCAACTCAAATGAAAAATACAATAAATTGTTCACATAGAACATCTTAATCACTGCATTAGCATCTATGCAACCTTAGAGATTTCATATGGTTATGAAATATATTTCTAAACATAGGCTTAGTCAATGGATTTATAATTATCTTATGCATGAAAATGTACTACATGTTCACTCTCTTTTAAACAACTATGTCTCTTACAAAATTATACTTGGTATCTTTGTATTTGGTCTTTGGTCTTTGGGATCCTTTTGTAGATATGGTTACTACTTGACTACTACAAATCACTAATATTGAGTCAGACTCATTTTTCTTGATTCTTAAATGAATAAAAATCTCTTAAACCAAACAGCTTCTTGCATCACTATTGAAAATGCTACAAATTTAGCTTTCTTATAAATAGTTCTATTCAAGTCTATTTCTTATTGATCCATGATATAGCCCTATTATTTAATAAAAATATATTGTTAGAGGTAGATTTCCTTTCATTTAAATCTTTTCCCTAATTGGTGTTTGTATAACCAATTAAATGTAAATCACTTCTTTGATAGCACAAAAAATAATGCAAAATACCTTTATGATACCTTAATATTCTTTTCATGGCTTTTCAATTTGATTGATCTAGATTAGATTAATATCTACTTACCATGCCCAATGCATAGTAGATGTCCACATATGTGCATATTATAGCGTATATAAGGCTTTCAATAGTATTAGAGTAAGAAATTTTTTTCAAATTGTTCCTTCACCTTTTACCACAGAAATATCAATTTGTTTACAATCTTGCATGTTGAATCATTTAATAATGTTATTAATAGATTACTCTTGTGAAAGAGCCAACAATTTCTTAAAACAATCTTTGTTAATTCTTAAATCAAGTATGTGAGTTGTTTTGTCCACGTCTTTTATTTCAAACTTAAGGATAACTAATTTTTCACCATAGTGATATTTTTTATTATTTCTAGCTAACAACATGTCATCCACATAATATGACAAGATGACAAACTTGTCTTTAACTTTTTTGACATACACATAGTAATCTTTATTAATCATAATAAAATCATATGAAATTATCCTTTGATGAAATCTAATGTACCACTACTTGCAAGATTCTTTTAGACCACAAATTGATCTTAATAGTTTGCACATTTTTATGCTATTGACCTTTGTCAATGAAACCTATAGGTCGTTATATATAGATTTCCTCTTGCAATTATACATTTAGAAATGCACTTGTCACATCCATTTTATATAACTTTAAGTCTAAACAGGCTACTATGGTTAGAATTGTGTCGTTTTGGAAGATCAATAAATTCCCATATATTATTTTATCTTAAACTCCATCTCTTTTTCTATTACTTTTATCCACATTGCTTTTACTTAACATGTGATTTTTGTGAAACAAATTCAATGAATTCATCAACTTTAGTCATGCTCCCACTTGAATGAGATACTGTTGGTTATTGATCAGAAATGTGCATTAATTAATATGCAACTTATCAAATCATTTACGTCCTCCATCCCATAAAGAAACATTTCTTAATTCAATTCACCCATATTTTAGAAACTCATTTTCTAGAAAAGTGTCATTCTTAGATTCAAAATTTTGTTATACTCCCACTCGATTTTTCATTAATGAACACATCCCTTTCAAATGTTAAGTGTATTACACAAATATACTCATTTTACATTGTGGGTCTAACTTGCCATGTGGATAAATGGACTCATGAACATAGGCAATAGAATCTCAAGGTCTCAAATTATTGATATTGTTCTATCAATCCATAATTAATTGAAAGTGGCTGTAGTTAACTTAAATGATATTTGAGTGAGTATATACATAGCTAATAACAATATATCAACTCAAAAATGATTTCCAAACTTAGACCAATATTAACCTAATCATTTCTAGAGAGTTTTATTTCTTCTCTCCATAACATCATTTTGTATTGAATCATTAAAATGGTTAACTGCCTATCAATATCATGTTTATCATATAACTGTGTGAACTAATCAGACAAGTACTCACATCCATTATCAATTCTCAATGCTTTAATGTTTTTATCTAATTAATTTTTTCACTAAGTACACATAATTTCAAAACACATTAAAGCCTCAGACCTATAAAGAATCAAAAGAAAAAATTGAAACATGTACTATTGTCAATAAATCTAATGAAATATTGACCTCCACTACATGCCTTTACATACACCAAGTCACAAATGTTAGAATGTATCAATTGCAATGGAACTTCAACACTAGTTCTTTTATCAAATAGTTTTCTTACCTTTTTGTTACTAGATAGTATTCACATAATGGTAGATTAACCTTTTCTTATAGGGCAATATAATCTCTTTTTTTACTAATCTATACATTCTTTGTTAACTCATATGGCCCAGTCCAATATGCTAAACATTCATATAAATATTGGCAAAAAGAAAAATTATTATCATTTAGATCATGCATAAAACAATATCTAAAATAATAGACCATTTAATCAAAACCCAGATCCATAATGATTTGTTTCCAAAAACAAATCCATATCAATTTTATTGAAATTCATAACATATCTTTAATTAAAAAGAATTGTGACAAAAACTAAATTCCCTCGAATGTCCAAAGCAAATAAGAAATTATGTAGGATGAAGGTTTTTCACCATACACGTTCAACTTGTAAGTGCTAATGCCTTTTACTTTTATCCTTAAAATGTTTCTTACATAAATCTATTTTGTTCCTCTCTCATGCTACATGATCATGGCCTCTAAGTCTCTTTGGCTCATTACATTCAGGAGTAAAGTGGCTCTCACTACCATAGTTAAAGTATTTGATTTTAACCTTATTTTTCTTAGACTCAGCTTTGGGACTTTTTTTCTTTGCCACTTTGACAACTATTTTATCTTTAGAAGGCTTCTCCTTATTCCCATTATATGGCCTTTTTGACATCTTACTTTAAACTTGTGTACACCATATACATATCAACACTAGAGCTATATGTTTCTTATACGATCTTCTTTTAATTGAAGATGACAAGAAGCATCATAAAAAGTCTTTATACTTTTATTATGGGTTAGGTGAATCATCATTTGCTTTTGATTATGTAACAAAGAACAAATAATAGTTTGAGCCCATTGTTCATCTGTCAAAAAGTGATGAAACTCTTTAAGTTCATTAATCATGTTTGATGTTTACCTTACATGTTATCTCATATTATAATTAAAGAAGCATCTTATAAATGTCAAAAAATTATAATGAATAGTTTAAGTTTGATAATCAAAATTTCACTAACCTTTTCTTTCAATGCAATTTACATCTCTTTAGCAATATCATGCTACTTAACTCATGCATGATATCACTTTCCATACTACTTAGTAACATAATGTGAGCAATGAAGTTTTCTCTATCCAAGCTTCATAAGCTTTTATTCTAGTCTATATTAGGATGTATTCCTAAACTCAGGCTCTATTAGGATAATGTTTAGAATTCCAAGAACCTCTTTTTTTTTACTAACACATACTAGTTTATCATACACCATATTTCATATTTATCTCCATTCATTAACTATATACTTAAATACAAAAGCCATATTTAAATAATAATTCTAAATTGTAAGACTTATGCACTAATTAATTTCTAGCATTATGCATATCTATTTTGTGACAATGTTACAAATAAATCAATGACAATCATTCACATAAAAATGAAACAAAAGGTTACTATGTTCGTAGTCAATTTTTATTCTTAATGTGTTTGATTATTAGTTACTTCATTCCATTGTGTAAAATTTACCATTTTAAAGTAACTCATTTATCAAAACCTTAGAACTTTCGCAACCATAAAGTTACTTTTAATCAATAACATACATTATTGGATTGACATAGACAAATCTCACAAAGCATGTACATACTAAGCACATAAACAAGTTTCATCACTAAATATAGAAATGTTTATTTAAACAAAATTCCCAATTAGTATATTCACTTGTTTAGTAACTAAGATGGAATTCATAAATTCCTTTGATAATTCTACATTCTTATTAGTCATCCATGGAGTTTAAAAAATTTTATGCCTTCCAATATAAAAACTTGACCCAATAAAGAGGGTTGCACCACTTATTGCCCTTTATTCTCATAAATTCACATAATTTTTTATCAAAGTTGTAACATTTAGATTTTCTTCTCGTTAAACATCCAAAGATCTTTGAAAAAGATTCTTGTCTATTGCTAAAGAACGATCTATTCAACATCATATATATATTTAGATTCTTTTTATATGTATGTTGCCATACAAGATCAAGTTTTTAATCTATTGTTAACACTAATGATACATCTAACAATTTCACAATCATTTGGATTGATCCATTATTATGTTAATTATTAAGCAACTTTATGGCTTTAAGTAATTACGACTTAGTCCTTATAACAATAGGAGTCATAACAATTAATTTAATGATTTTCTGTAATATATATACAAGAAATTTCTTGAACATGTAATTAATATAAGTCTCATAATGATTAAAACATATTTTAATCATTCTTGTGTAATTCATACTCCTAAAGTTAATCAAGGGTATTCAAAATTTTTAAAAATTTATCATTTTTAAAGAAAAATGGTATAAGGTAATCGATTATCATGATAGGCAATCGATTACCTTCATTGTTTTTTAATTTGTTTGAAAAATCATGTAGGACATTCGAATGCCCTCTGGAGGGAATTGAATGCTAGTTTGGGAAACATTCTATTTTGAAATTTTTGAGAGGTAGTTGAATGTTATCAAAAGATAGCCAATTGCTTGTTAAAATTTTATAGTTATTTTTAAAATTTTACGTAAGGCATTCGGATGCCTTGTTAATCATATGAATACTCGAGTTTTAAAAAATAAAAAACTCAATCCAAATGTTTCAAATGAAAATGGCAACTTGCATATGAATATTCCAAAACATTCACAATAACTTTCTACTATAAAATTACAAACTTTTGTGTAATTCTTCCATAGATTTTTAGACGAATTCTAGTAAGAATTCACGAACTTGTCAAAATTTTACAACTAAGCGAATAGGAATCAAGTCCTTACGACTCTAATACCAATGAAGAATAAATATGAACATAATCATATATCAAAATGTGAAAGACTTCATTTGCGAAGTGTTGCAAAAAATTGCCAACTTGATTTACTAGTCAAGAATAAGATCATGCATTCAAAAATAATTTATATTCCACAATGTAAATCCATAAACACTAAAGCAAGAGATTTCTTTAAGATTTCCTTACTGTTCTTTGCCAAACTCTTTCTTTCCTTATCTCTAAAATGATTTTTGCATCATTAATTACATAATGGCAATATGCCATATATATAAAAAAAAAGAAGGGGTGGTAGTATGCTTATTTTATTTGAATTCAAAATCAAATCGACAACTGCCTACGGTAGTTTGATGCCATGTATCAAACTAAGACAATGTGATAATTGCCATATGATAGTTATTTTCCTTGTAAAATTTTTATCCACTTATTTTGAGCAAATTTTTCTTTCACATATAGTTACATATTAACTTAATTGTAATTTTGGTTTTCATATGTTACGTTTAAAATTTACTTTTTTATTATTAATAAATCTAATATATTTGAAATAAAGTAAAAATAAATTTATTATTGCAAAATATAACTTGGTCCCTTCAAAATTAAACATAAAAATCTATGACTGATAATTGGTGGAAGGGATCATAACATCATTAACAAGAAAGATAATCTCAAAAACAACATATTGTTACCAATTCATACTTCATTTATTTGATTACATAAGTGATTATAATATGTCGGTGCTAGGTTACATTTGTGTTTTATTTTGACAATTTTGATTTTATTCTCCAAATATATTTCATTATTGAAATACTAAAAAAAAAAAAAGATGAAACAAATTCATAAGTCACAATAAATGATGGAGTAGCTTGAAATCAATCTAATTATTTATTGATATAATTTTGAGTAAGTTTTTAAGTGAATTGTTTGAAAAAGCTTACTTTATAGCTTTAATTGGAGATACAATTCATATTATTGCATCTCTACTCATTATAGCTTACAAAAGAATTGTTTCAATTTTCTAAGTGTAAAAATTAAATTTATTTGTTCTATCTTCATTTGCAATAGATGATCAGTTTATTAGAGTTAAGGAAATCAATCCATTTTCTCTATCTTTTTATTTGTTTTATGCTTTTCGGTCTCCATTTTGCAGTTCTCTTTTTATTTAATATATTTTACCTACCCAATAAGTGGTAACTTAAAATTAAATTCATTCAAAACCAAAAATAAATGGCACTAGAAAAACTAGTCGACTACGTCAAATTATAGGAGCATTGTAATATGGTAATAGGGTATTTTAGTAATTATGTTAAAAATGGGTATTATAATAATTTTAATTAATCATAAAAAGAGGGAAATTACAGTTAACTTTGAGGTTTGTAATGCAATTGTCAAGTAATAAAAAAAGGCATTATAATCATTTATAAGGAGATTCATTTCATATGACTATATGAATGTTAAAATTTAATTCATAATTATAAAGTAATCAAAAAGGTATTTTCATAATTATGCTTAGAATGTATTATAATAATTTTAACTAATTACAATATAAGGGCTATTTTTTTTAATTGTGATTGGAGGGGCATTAATGAAGCAAGTAATTATGGTTATAAGGTATTATAGTAATTTTAGCAATTATAATATAAGGGGTATTTTCATAACTCCAATTAAAAGGTTTTAAAGCAATTTTGGTAAATTATAATGTGAGAGTATTTTTGTAAATATGGTAAGAGGAACATTATAGTAATTTTAGTAAATGATGGTAGGAGGGTATTTACATAATTATGATTGTAAGGATATTATAATAACTTTGACCAATTATGGTAAGAAGTGTATTTTAGTAATTGTATTAACAAAGCCATTATAGTAATTTTAGTTAATCATAGAAACATAGGCATCACGGTCAATTTGAATGCATGTAATTCAATTGTCAAGTAATTAAAAGGATATTATGATAATTTTTAAGGTGATTAATTTCATATTATTTTATGAATGTTAAAATTTAATGCATAATCATTAAGCAATTAAAATGTTATTTTAGTAATTATGCTTAGAAAGTATTATAGTAATTTATGTCAATTACAATATGAAGGGTATTTTTGTAATTATGATAGAAGATGCATCATATGAAACAATCAAAAGGGCATTTTTGTGTAATTATGTTAGAGGGTTTTACAATAATTTTAGCCAAATATAATGGGAGGGGTTTTTTTGTAATTATGAAAACAAAAGTATTATAATAATTTTGACCAATTATAGTAAAGGGAAAAGAAAAAAAAAACATATACGATATACAATTAGTATCAAGTGAGTCTGACAAAAAAATTAATTCAAAGAATATTTTATTAAATATTTTATTAAAATTTAATTATGAAAAAAGTTTGATATAAGTGGGTCTCAAATATAAAAAAATTCTTTTAAAAATATAATTTTATAAGTTTTAAAAGTATTTATCCAAAAAAATTTTTAAAAAAAGGAAAAGAGTAAACAAAAGAAAATGACACGCAATAACCAAAAAGAAACTTAATGCACATCATTCAAGTTTGGTCCAAAAGAATAAAACAATCTTAATTATATTTTTATTTAAAAAATAAAAAAGGGTTAAAGGAAAAAGCAAAAAAATTTTGATATAAATGGATTCCACATAAAAAAAAAAAAAACAATCTTTACAAATTTATATTTTTTATAATTTTAAAAAATTTATTAATTTTTTTAAAAGGACAAAGTAAAAAAAATGGAACAAAACAAAAAAGAAAAGAGGGATCAATATGGGTTGACAGGTGACATCCAAATATTTAAAAATAATTATTAAAAAATTAAAAAAATTTGGCAAAAAAAGGTAAAAAATAAATGAAAAAAGAAAAAAAAAAAGGTGAAACGTGGCTTGGGTTTTGGTAATGCACTGCTCATCCATACATGATCAAAATTTAAGTAGTGGATGTTCCGTTAATTAGATTTATGCATAAAAAACGTCCACAAAAATATCATAGCAATTACTATTAATAATTGATTTGCATGCATTTCTTATCAAGAAAATAAATTGATTTGCATTAATTGTAATTAACTAATATAAACTACGGGTGATTTATATTTTGTTTTTTTTTTTTGGTACAAGATGATTAGGCTTTATATTAACATACAATTTCAAAGTCAAAATTTAAATTAATTTTGGTCATAAATATTAACCTATTCACTACAATCTCAACATGATTTTTTTTTTTATAGAACCACAACATGACTTAATTCTTTTCTTTTTTTTTTCTTTTGAAAACTAAAAACATTTTATTAATAAGAGGGGATACAAGGTTATATCCAAGTCACAAAATTCAAATTTCTTTGAACTTTTAATTTAGCAAAGGAATCAACAAAATAATTAACTTCCTTAAACACATGCATAAAAGAAAATTTTTTTACACGTGCATAAAGATTATACAACTTGTTTAAAATGTCATTGTATTTTCATGGGCTTTCAATAACTTTGTTTAATCAAGAAGTAACCACTAGTGAGTTCCTTTTAATAATAATCTCCAGAAAAGGATCAATGCTAGCATTAACCATTGTAGAAAGAGCTTTTAAGATAACAAATAGTTTTATAAAATTTAAGTCTTGAATTCTAATGTGCTAAGAAAGATAAGTAGTACGTTTCCTTTATAGTACCGAAAAAGACCCCTTATGCCTATTGGACTAAGTTTGCCAATTACAGAGTCATCAACATAAATTTTCCACACGCCTTCAAGGGGGGATCGGTCAATGTTTCTAACTGATATGCTCAAGATTTGCTCCACTGGCCATTGTAGTTGCACCAAATATTTTAAGACAAATGGTAGGAAATAAAAAGATGATCAATAGTTTTGATCTCCTTATAGAAAGGACATTTATTCTCGACATTCCTTAGACATCATTTTCTTTAAAAAACATTAATATCTGAAATGCTCTAATAGGGGATCTTAAAACCATCACCTACATAAAAGAACAAACTATAATTTATGATGTTAGAAAACTCTTCTCTTTGCCAAATGCTTTGAATGTCTCTCCAGATCTGTGAAAGAGAATGGAGTGAGCAAGGAGCATAACACAAATCAACCGAGAGAAAGTTATATTTCTCACAAATCACATTCCTCCACTAAGTACTTGACTCTTTTCCGAATTTCCATGGCCATTTCAATTATAAGGCCTGACACTATAAGAAATAACATTACTATTAATGAAATTTTCTGTCACTAATACCACTATTAGTGACAAAATGTTTCTTTAGTGATGGGTTTTTTGTCGCTAAAACTTCAACGAAAAGTTCATAGTTGGTGATAATATTCCATTGTTAAATCTCATTCCATTACTAATACTTTTATTTTTAGCAAAAAATTCCATTGCTAATCCAAAATAATCCATCACTAAAACTAATTTCCAACCAAATTAATTTTTTATTACTTTTTAAAAAATAAAAAAATTTCATTGGTGATGGTTTTAGGGACAAAAAATCTGTAACTAATTGTTTTGTAGATTCTATTGATAAAACCAATTAGCAACAGATTTTCTATTACTAATACTTCTTTTTAAATATTTTGATATATTTCTAAATTCCATTGCTCAAAGTCTTTAACAGTGAAATTTTGTCACTAATTGTATTTTATAATTTTTTTTACAAGAAAATGTAAATAAATTTTCATTGTTAAAGCTTTTTAGCAACAAAAATTTCGTTGTTAAAAGGCAACAAAATTAATAATTTCTTGGTTTAGCCCTATTTCGGAGGACAAAACTTATCGTAGATGAACAATCCTTCCTTCTAAAAGATTATTCATTAGAGATTTTAGGGCTAATTTTACATTTAGAAACCTATTAAAAATTATCCATATAGATTAGAATACACCTATATTGTACCATAATTCAACATTTTAGTTCATTTTGATGAAGTCTACCAATAGTACTTGTATACACAAACAAGAAATTCATAGCTCTCGTCAATTCATTATAATCCTCCACAAATATTTATGAAGTTCATAAACATCCAACAATAAATCTAGTGCCATCCAAATAAATCCATCATCCTCAAACAATAACTTTCAAAATAAAAAGTTAATGTCACTGAGCACTACTTATTGATCCATGATGTCTTGAAAGTCCTACCCTAAATGATTTGGCTCTAAGAAACTAATCACCATCAGTGAGTTTTAACAAGATCATCATCGTTTCCTCTTGTGATTGATTATTAAGGCTTGTGGTTGCCTTATTTCATTGATTTCGTTTTGTAAATCATCATCAGTGAGTTTTAACAAGATCATGATCATTTTCTCTTGTGATTGATTATTAAGGCTTATGGTTGCCTCATTTCATTGACTTCCTCCTGTGATTGATTATTGCCTCATTTCATTGATTTCATTTTGTAAATCAAATACCTTTATTTTTAGATCATTGACTTTATTCAATGAACTAAAAGTGGAATTAAAGGTTGCAGAACCATAAGTTGAGTAAGAAACGCTACCACAAAAGGAGGATGGGGATACACTAAATATATCTACTACATATGGCCTAGTTCCAAATCAATACACATGGCTGTAAGTGGTTTGCAACCCACTAATAACTTGACACTAGGCTTCAGATCAAACTTTAGATGAACAAATGTGTCTTTACCATACTTTTGATTCAATGAAAAGGTATAGTTTTCCTACAAGTGCATGTTTGACATGAGTTAGAGTTAAAAGGCTTTATTGTAATAATGGAAATGTTAAAAAGACACATACATAAAGTTATTTTCACTTACACTAACAATTTTGGACTTATTATCCATAAAATCACCTTGTCCCCTAAAAAGTTTATGGGTGCGATCTAAAAGTTCATTACACATAAGTTATCATTTAAACTCATGACTACATCCACTACCAGACAAGTTAGTATTTGTAAAGTATAAATGATAAATAACATAGAATTAAACATTATCAAATATAGCAATTGAAGAGTTATTATCAATTTGTGCGCATGCATAAAAAATGGACATGAGCCACTTGTGTGCTTTATGTTGCTTCCTTCTTTCTTTGTTAGTTGATTCTTTCTTATTTTGCTAGACTTTTATTGCCAAACATTGTTACCCTAATCTTTTTTAATTAGTTCATCCTAAATTTCAACTTTAATCCAGTCTCATTAATTGTAACCTTGGCACACAAATATTTTTTTGTGCAAAAAAATCTCAATGCCTTTTTCCTTTTGGTTTGTAGCATGTTTTTAAAATGTGCTTTACATATATCTTCCTATATTTTATGGGTAAAGTCTTAATAGCATCAAAGATGTTGAATGATTATTACTTAATAGATGACATATCTTGTGTTGGATGATTTATGAGTAGAGTCTCATGCACTAGAGGCTCATAAGATAAGTGATTTGATATTAAAAGGTCTACAAATAGAGGCTGGACCACTTGGTGCTATCTAAATTAAAAATGTACTAGTGCAATATTTAAGCAAGTAACACCTCTAAATAATGCTCTAAATCTATATCTAGATCCATTAACTTTTGATTTATTAGAAAATTTTCCTTTAGGCATTATAATTGCAATGTAACATATATGGTTAGCAATTAAATTAGATTAAACAAAATATAATATTTATCAATAATAATGTAAATGTATTTAACAATATATTGTGTGGTGGACTACGTTTTCCCAAGATGACTATATTAAGAAACAAATATAGTTGGTTCATGCACATCTATAGACGTAAATTGTACATAATAAGCATAACCGACCAATAAGAATAAGGTCTTGTGCCCTAACCAAATAGATAAAAGCATATAAATCAAGTCTCACATTTCGAGGTTTGGCTACAAATGATAAATGCTATGATTTAAATGCTGTCAAGCCTGACCATTAACTGAGTGAATAAGCACTCTATCATGACTTCAATTATGCACATGCCATATCATAGACACTACAGTTTTTTTTTTTTTTTTTACATATAAAGTCTTTAAAGTCTTGTAAGGAATTTGCTTTTACCTGCCCTACTTAATTTTTTTGATTTATATTAAGGAAGACTATATACCGAGTAATAGGTTAAATCAGCATTCTCTTTATAAAACAATATGTAATTGTTCTTATATTCTTGTATTTTAACTAATTCAAGGCTAAAATTTACCGTTTTCTTTTTCGTTTGATAGTAGTTTTTCAACAATTGATTATCTTTTAGAAGCATACCTTTTATCATCACCATGAGATGATCAAATCATGCTTCACTCATGTTAAACTCTAATTTACAATTTAAAACTTGAAACACAATAGATAATGTTGTGTGTTTTGTGCAACAGACCACAACAATTCATTTACATCATTCATTAAAGAAAAAATTTTTATATCCCGTGACTCGGTTGTACCTTACATATCTAGACTCACTATAAAAATTTTCATTGCGATTAAATTCAAATTTAGAGCATCCAACCATTATGGCATATGGATTTTTTATTTCTATTTGACACTTTGGATTAAATTCTTGATCTTTATTTTTTGATGATTAACCTTATTCAACTTTTCTATAAAGGTACCAATTCATGTAATCAATGAAAAAAAATACCTTTACTGACATTCGGTTTGCAAATTCTTAGATTTTGAAAGGAAAAGTGTTTTTAGGAGAAAGTGATATTGAAAGAAAATTTATGATTCCTGAGATTTCTTGACTTAGGAAATTTTTGCGATTGATTTAGAGAAATGTAAGATTATCTGATAAAGCCTTTTATTATATATTTTCCTTAATGACACGTGAACAATATGAGACATTCATAACATGTTATTTTCATTGAAATTAAAGAATTTTGAAAAATATTTTTTTAATATTTTCAACAAAGATAATTTTACAATAGTAATTATGATCTTTATATTGATTGTCCCTACATAGAGAAAATAAGTGGTCATATTTACGTTTTATATGTAATAATATTAAGTAGATATATTTTATGTTTTATTTTAATTTTGTTATGAGTAGTAACAAAGACTACAATTTTATCTTTAAAAGGTGATCTTTATTAAAATTTCAAATTTTCAAAAATAATGTTTTAACATCTATTACGTTTTTATCTTAAAAATGCGATATTTGTTAAAATTTTAGAATTTTAAAAATAAAGTCTCAACAACCACTACATTTTTTCCTTAAAATGTGATTTTTGTTAAAATTTTAGAATTTTAAAAATATAGTTTCAACAACTACTACTTTTTTTTAATCTTAAAACATGATTTTTTTTAACATCCACTATGATTTTTAAATTTAAAATATGGTCTATGTTAAAATTCTAAATTTCAAAAATATTGTTTCAACATCCATTATATTTTTATCTTAAAAACATAGGTTTTTTTTTTTTTTTACATCTACTACGTTTTTATCTTTAAAATGAGGTATTTGTTAAATTTTCAAAATTTTAAAAATATAACTTCAATATGCACTACATTTTTTGTTTTAAAAACATAGTTTTTGTTAAACTTTTAAATTTTCAAAAATATAATTTCAACATCCACTATGTTTTTATCTTAAAAATACGGTCTTTATTAAAATTATAGAATTTTGAAAATATAGTTTTAACAGCCACTACGTTTTTTTATCATTAAAACATAATTTTTGTTAAAATTTTAGAATTTTGAAAATAAAGTTTCAATAACCACTACGTTTTTTATTTTTAAAAAGTAGTCTTTGTTAAAATTTCATAATTTCAAAAATAAAGTTTTAACAACCACTATATTTTTTTATCCTATAAACTTAGTAATTGTTGAAATTATAAATATCAAAAATCACATTTGTTTTATAATTTTAAGAGACTAGAAAAGATAATATAATTTGTAAATGCAATTAAGTGAGGATAAATTAGACAAAATTTTCACTTTCTTTCCAAAATCTTAAAAAACTTCACTAAGGGAAGAGTTTTTTATTCCCCATACTTTTTCTTTTTTTGATATTATTAAAAATTTTAGAAAATCTCAAGAATCAAATTTGTGAACCAAATTAAGTAACCAAGTTACGAAAAGTAAGATTTTGCCCAAGAATTTTACTTTCTTCTAAACCAAATGCTCCCTTATAATAAAGGTGCTTGTACACATCATTTTCTTGATAGAACTATTTATTTTAACACTTGTTACAAGGACACTTAATTCTGTTTCCACTAACAACAATCATTTAAGAAAATGCAAAATTGATAAACTCTTTAACTCCATCCAATAACTCATTGATAATAAACTCATTTGTATCTAATTAATTATACATCCAACTTCTATCCTTATCCATTTTCAAAACTAACTAAATTTTAAAAAGTTCATAAGCACATAATTATTTATATAACCTAACTAAATTAAACATTAATTCTCAAAATTTTGTAAATTCCACTAAATTCAACAAATTTCTAATTTTGATAATAATTTCCCAATTTTGCTAATAATTTCATAAATTCATAAATTTCACAAATTCAATAATAAATTAAATTTTTTCAAATTTCCACAATAATTATATAAATTTCACAAAACACAATTTTCACAAAATATCTAAATTCCACAATAAATTCATAAATTCACAAGTTCTACAATTTTTACAAAAAAAGCACAATTTCTCAAATTTTTATAATAATTTCATAAATTCACAATGACCACAATTCCACAATTCCATTATCCACAAATTCAATAATAAATTAAAAATTTTCAAAATTTTACAATAATCATATAAATTTCACAAATTTAACAAAAAATAAAAAATTAATAACTCTAAATCATAATTATTCAATAATTGAAACAAATTAAAAGTTTGTAGTAAAAGAATTTTCATAGTGTTGTTCACCACGCTTACAAAAAAATTAATTAATTAAATTATTAATTAAAAATATAGAAAATATATTAAATAAAATTTAAAAATAATTAAATTACGTGATAACACCTCAAATGATGCCTAAATTAAAATCATAAATAAAATTCAAAACCCTAAAACAGCAAAATTATAAAAAAAAAAAAAAGATGATTTACTAAAATTTTGTTAAGCTTCAAGTGTATGGATAAGATAAAGGATGATTTTAGGGCTAGGGAAAGTTGGGAACCGACAATGGGTAGCCGGAATTCGACCAAATTAGGGGAAAATGAGATTAGGAATCTCGGGCCAGTTTAGGGTCAGTTTGGGCTTATTTTGGCTGGTTTCGACAGGGACCAGAAGTTAGGGACCACCGGTAAACTTCTGGTGGTTGGAAGGAAAGTGTGGCAATCATTGGTTGGCAGGCTGGGTGTTAAAAATGTTGGCGGCTGAAGGAGGAGGAAAGAGAAGAGAAAAGTAAAAAAAAAAAAAAAGGATGGAAGAGAGAGAAAAGAGGGAATCTAAATTTTAAATCCAATTAGATTATTTTCTTAAAAAAATTTCATTTATTATAAAAAATGTTAAAAAATAATTTTTAACTTTTTTTTAATTTTTAGCAATGAAAATTTTCATAGCTAATTCCATTTGTATCGGTGGAATTAGTGACAAAAATCTAACGCTAAAATTGTTGCTAATTTTGGTTGCACTTGTTTTGTTTTGACACGTCATATTAGCAATGGAAATTAAATTTGCCGCTAATTGTACACTATTATCGAAAGATTTCCATCATTATTTATAACATAGTCTGTCCCTGAAAGTGAAACCAAACTAAACCTATTCCCGTTGCCATTTTGCTGGTGATCTGTTGCTAAAGGAGATTATTAGTGATGTAAATGTTTCGTTGCAAAAAATAGATTTTCTTCTAGTATCATTGCTATGATAGAGATTAGCAATGACCAAACTTCCATAGTTTTTACCCCTGCAATTCATGTCCTAATCAATCAATCTTAATTTTATCTTGTCATCACTGTCACCCCATAAGAACTATCTTTGAGTTTTTTCTAGGTCTGAGGTCACTCAACAAGAAGCTTTGAACTTAGACATGTAATATACAAGTAGATTGGTAAGAACGACTTTAATTAGTGCAACTCTGACTCCTATAAGCAAAAGTTTACTCTTCCACTGATTGAGTCTTCTTCTGAAAGTGTCGATAACTTACTGCCATGTTGAGATTAGTCTCAAATTGGCACCCAAAATGAGGCCAAAGTATTTAGCAAGTAAAGAATCCACTCTATAATTGATTTTTGAAGCCCATTCTTCAATAATCTAGGGATCAACTTTAATACCGAATAAAGTACTTTTATAAAAGTTCATTTTCAATCCAGAAGCCAATTGGAAACAACAGAGAATTCTTTTAATCGTAAGAAAATGCTCAATATAAAGCTCACAAAAGATTATGGTGTTAATGGAGAATTCTTTTTATTCTATTCTTTTAAATGTTTTTAATGCTTTTTTCTTTTTCTTTTTTTTTTTTTTATAAAAATGGTTGTAGAAGTTGGGGGTCATTAATTTGAAATGTTTTATTTGTTTGCAATAATAAATCTAATAAATTATCTGTAGCAATTCTTATTGATAAGCTAATTCTTATTTATTTGTTTTATTTGTTTGCAATAATAAGTCTAATAAATTATTGTTTGCAATAATAAGTCAATACCTTAGTAATTAAGGATGAGTTGGTTTGAAAATGATAAGCTTGCTAATTGAATTGGGGCAATGAATTATTTTATTGTTTTCAAGGATTCGAATGGTATGCCTAGTGTATTGGCCAAGGTGGGAGTGTATTGGGAAGAGTTTTCTCATGGCTTGGTGGTAAATTTTGTCAGAAATAGTGACTCAAATCCCATAACAAATTTGTTTTAGATTGGTTAAATATTGCTTGATAGACAAGAAGACTTGCAAAAAAGAATTATAAGAGGAAATAGATTCTTAATAGATAAGTTTGACTTGCGAAAAAAAATTCTAAGAGGAAAAGAATTCAAATAGGCAAGTTTGTATACTTATAAATAAACGAAGTCTTTATAGGGTTAGATATGAGAAAAATATATAAGAGAGTTGTAGGGTTTATGAGATAAAAACCCTATAGGACTATAGTAGATTAACGTCCTTATGGCGTGTATGTTTGAGTGGACTAGAGGAGAATGAAATGATCCACATAGGTATATGGTGGTGTGAATGTTTGTGAGTGAACTAGAGGAGATTGAAAAGGTCCACATAGTTAGGGGTTCATAAGTATATGTGGGTATGTGTTTATTTAAGTTGATAATATTCTATAGAACTAGAGGAGATTGAAAGAGCCTACGAGTATTGATTATTGAGTGTTAATTGATATGAGTTCTATGCTTGTAACTCTTTACAACTAATGGATCTTTTTTTCTCATCTATGGATGTAGGTCGGTTGGATCGAATCACGTTAAATTATTGTCTCTTGTGTGATTATTTAATTGTTTGATTTCGTTTCTGCTGATGTGATTGGATTAGAGCATTTTGGCCTAATAGTAGTATCAGAGTTGTGGTGATTACTAACAAATTTTGGTTTCTTTAAAGGATTGAGGAACATTTTGTGGTGCAGCTTAATGATTTTTTATAGTTCTTGATTTCCTTAGGAGTTTTGATCATTTTGATTTGTTTTCCTGGCATTTATCATGCTGATCATTGTTGAAACGTTGGGATGAGGATTTTGGCATGCTGATGCCAGTTTGTTGGGATGAGTTTTTTTTTATGACACTGATTTATACGGGGCAGGTACTGGTGTATGTGGTATTTCTGTTAGTGTAGGTATCTTTCTTTCGAATGAGAGAGGATGAAGGTTTCTTGAAACGGTGGGATTTGGCTTGCGAAATGATGATGAAAATTTTGGTGAAGGTTAACTTGTTCTGCTGTCATACTGATGGTATCTGAGACAAGTGTTGAAGATGCAATCTTTCATCAATAAATGTCCGTTTAGCAGAAAGGTGGTCTAGTGGGTTGCTGATTTTTTGGGTTATAAATGCTTCCATCAAGATTTTTGTAGTGTTTTGATCAAGAATTTTTTGGTCTTTAGGTTTGAGTATTAATGATTGTTCTGGGTGATAAGGAGTGATCATGGGGGGTTGTGTTTTTTAGCTTAAAAGTGACTATGGAAGGAATTGTTGTGTGATGGGGTCTTTCTTTTACATGTTTTTCTGGCGAAGGTTGTTGGACGAGGGAATTTTTTTTTTTTTTTTTGTTCTCTTCGTGTAGGGTCTGAAGCCTTATTGCAGATTGATGATTTGCTTGCCGAAGTCTTTTTAGCTATCTTTATTGTATTTGATAAAGCCACAGGCTACGGAGCGTCGATCTATTTCGATTCAAAGGGTGAGCGGGTATTTGATCCATGGAGCATTGATCTGTTTCGAATCAAAGGCTAAAAAGGATGGCAAGCACATTAAGAATGGCTGGGGTGGATCGTTTTGAAATGCCTACTGCCTGTTCGAAATTAAACTGTAATTTTCAACGGATCTTTCTCTATGATTGTGTTATTGGACTGTTTTGTTGCAATTATGGGACTGGGATGTTCTGCTGTATTTTGGGGGGTACGGGATGAGAATATTCTGGATTTTGGTGTAGGAGTAAGACGGGTGTTCTGTTGTTCTTTGGTGTGTGATGGATAAGAGTATTCTGGTCTCATCCTAACTATCTTTGATCTATGAATAAAAATCTCACTGATTTAGCGAAAAAAAAAAAAGTTCTTATAATAATGTTTTTATTTATTCTCTTACAATGAAAACTAAGTCAAAACATTTTTAGTGCTCTTCTTTTTTTTTTTCTTTATAAAGATGGTTGTAGTAGCTAAGTATCTTATTTGAAAAGTTTTACTTACTTGTGATAAGTATAATAAGTTATTACTTTAATAATTTTTATAAAAAAAATTATCAAATACACTATCAATAAAGTTTTTTAATTTCATAAGTAAGGTTAATAAGGTTATATATGTTCTTTAGCATATATTTGAAAAAAGAAGTAGGACCTATGTCACCTTGTTAACTTCACTTGTGGAGTTAAGAACCTCCAATTATATCAAATAATTTCTCTTTTTAAGAATCAAAGCTATTATACATAAAATTCTACCTTCATATCCAGTTTTAAGTTACAAGGATATGATAGTGGTAATATGCCAGTGCATAGAATCATAATCAAGTAATATAGATTTGTTCTCACAGAGATTGTAAAAGAGAGAACAAGTGTGAAAATTATATCATCTTATATTATATTCAAAAAATCATGAATTATGCAAATAACTAAATTAAATAACCTAAACAAAAACGGTAAATTAAACTAATGCAAGAATCAAATTAAAATAAACTAACAACCTATAAGCTGAAATTAAATAAGCAATAACAGAAAATAAATTTGTATAGAAACTAAATAACTTAAAACAACAAATAAAGATTGCACTTAAACATGCAAGAACAATTAAACCAAACTTAGATAGTAACATAACAACTTAACATGCAAATATGAAAAACTGAACTAAATTTAAACTTAATAGAATGCATTAACTTCTTAAACTTCAAGAATAACAAATTAAACCTAATCTAACATGCTTGAAACTCAAATAAAGCAAATAAACTTAAATTGCATTAAATATAATTTAGCTTATACTAATTTAAACTTAAAACATGCAAGAAACTTAAAACTTAATCTAAAACTTAAAATCATGAACTTAGAATATTGAATTAAACTTAATAACCTCAAATTAAGCAATAACAAAATCTAAATAACTCTAAATTGCATGAACACAATCAAACTTAAACTAAACTCGAAAATTGAAACAAGAACAAAACTTTATTAATTTAAATTGCATAAACAAAGTAAGAATTTCTCCAATTAACTTTAAAGCGAACTTAAACGAGAATTTAAATTACAAGAACTGAATTTAAAGAGCTTTGAATGAAATCAAAATCAAAACGTAATTGAAATTACAAAGAAACTTAAAATTAAGTACAAGAAAAGTACATTGAAAAGTAAATTTGTAGAAATTGAATTTAAGAAACATATAAATAGGGTTCTTTGAATTTAAGAAACTTAAATAGATTGTATATAAATAGTGTTCTTAGATTGGTCTTTTACTTGGGCAGACTTATTGGTTGGATCTTGATGGGTTTCTAAGTATGAGAGAATTTCTTAGTGGAATCTTGGTTGGATGAGATTGAATCTCTTCAAAAGAATACACTTGGACCAAATCTTGGCTCCAAGATTGTAATAGATGTTGTCTTAAGCTTTTCTTAATGATTTGTACTTCTTTAAGAAGAGAAGAAGGTGGTGTGATTACTATTTTCTAGTAGCTTTAAACTCTAAAAATCTCAACTGCTTAAAGCCTTTCTTGATTAAAATCTCCTCTTCTTGCAAAATTCTAGTTTAGTTTAATCTTACTTTGCAACCTTTCTAAAAAATTTAGAAGTTAAAACTCTTTCGGAGACTTCTTGCATGGTGCGACTTAAGCTCTCTTAAAATATTCTGAATTTGGCAACTTTCTAAAAGCTTTTTTGGAGACTTTCTTGAACTTGAACTCTTTTTTATTTAGCTTCTAGAAGAAAATAATTTTTGAAACTCATTTATGCCATCCCTTGATTTAAAAATTCTTTATGCAGCTTTTGAACTTTTCCCAAGCAAAATTTTACTTTAAATAGGAATAAGAGAAATCCAAGTCACTTTAGGAATTACTTCTTTGACTAGGTCAACAACTAGGGCGGTTTGGACATAGCAAAATTTGAACAAATATAACACTTTCATTTCAAGATTCATCAAGAATTTGACAAGAACCATCGAAGATTCATTCAAATCTATAAAAAATTTAACAAAATTGATCAAGATTTGTAAAGATTCACCAAGATTTAATTTTTTCTTCAAGATTTCCTACACAAAGGCAAAATACACCAATTAACTGTAAAAATAACCTTATTTCACAAAAAAAACAAATCAAAATCAACATATTTAGATTATAGTTAGTGCATAGGATGATGGATAGCATAGTATAGGATGATAATTATCCTATACTATGTTTTGCTTGTATTTAAAGAAAGCGATAGGATTGGAAAGGAGATTAATCATCCTTTTGGTATAGGATGATTCAATCCTTTCAAAGTGGAGACAATTATTTTTAATCCCTGGGATTGAACTTAAATGTCCTATTATATCCTTAAAAATTATAATAATAATTTAAATTATATAAACTTTGAGGAAGGATAATTTTAATAAATAAATAAAATTATCCTATCTTAATTTTTGCACACATCCAAGAGAATATAGGATGATGTTATTTAATTTAATCTTATTTATAATATTTTCTTATCCTATCTTATTAAATTTTTTACACCAAACACAACTTTAAACACTAAAAATAACTCTATTCTATAAAGATATCAAATACCTCAAATTTTCAACCAGGAAGGTTAAAATTAAAAGTTGCCAAATTGAATGATTCATATTTGTTGGACCACACCATGATCGTAAAGTTACAAAACTAGATTGTGGTTGACATCCCTATCTTACGTTCTTTTTCTTTTTCTTGTCCAAGGATGAATATTGTTTTTAAGCTTTCTTTACAAGCATGAATCTTCTTTCTTTTTTTTGGTGGGGGGGGGGGGGCTTCCAATTTTCTTTAGTTGCTTTTATTTCTTTTCAATCCTAAGCTTATTGCTTTTATTCAATTCGAGATTTTGCAACTTAAAGTTATCTTCTTTTTATTTCTAGATTTAATATAATTTAAAATTTCTTTTCATGTTTTGATTTTAGTTTGATTTATATATTTTTCCAAGTAGGGTCGATTTTGGCAAGATTTTAGACTCGAAAATTTGGGTCAAATCATGCTTGGACTATACATACTCTATTAATAAGTTGTCTAGGCTTAGCATGAACCTCATCTAGCTCATGAATATTTTAGTACATCATTGATGTATATATAGCATTTCTATTTTAAATACATTTAAAAAAAAATTTCATCTCATTCTTGCCAAGCAAATTATAATATAAGTTATAATTTTGCATATGATTTAGGTGAAATTCATGAAAATTTTCAATTAAAAGAATTAAATAAAAACTAACACAGAAAACCAAAACCCTTAAATCGATTGAAATTGTGAATACGTATTAATAAGAGTAAAGAAATTAACTCAAAATTATAAAAATATAGTTAGGAATAGAATTGTTTTATTTAAGAAAAATTGTCCAATACATTATGTTGATTTACAAGATTTTAGTTTGTATTTAGTTTCTTTCAGCCATCATTTTTCGTTTAAAAGTTTCATTAATGTCACTCGAGTTTTGTATTTTATCATCTTCTTGCATAAATTTTATGAAAAAACTAAAGTGTCCCTCAATATTAGGTACATAGTTAGAGATTTATGTGAAACATATATTGTGATTGGACTTATTCAAGAGCTAGACATACCATTTAGACTTGTAAGTTTGACTTTTTTGGTCAAACTTGTAAGTTTTACTTGATTTTAGTCAAATGCAAGCTTAAATTCTCAAGATTTTGATCAAAATAAATCTAATCTAATTCAAGAATACCTCTAATTGTGGCAATGTGACACCTTATGCAATTATCATGTAATAGAAAATTATTTATATTTTTAAGGGTTAATAGCACATGCGGTCCCTAAATTATAGGCCAGATTTTATATTGGTCCTTAAATTTTAAAAAATTCTAAATTAGTCCAAAATTACCTAAACGTGTGTCAATGTGGTCCCTTCCGTTAGCTGGATTGTCTAAATTAATAGTAAATCCTACATGGCATGACATATAATCTAAAGAATTTGTATGATATGGAATTTTTTAAATGCCACAACATATTACGTGGAATTTTTTAACAACTATTAAACTAATCATAAATTTAAAAAGGCAAAAGACTAAAAAACAAATGTTGACTAGACAAAAACCAAAAAAAGAGTAAAAAAAAAGACTATGAAAGAGAGAAGACATTGTGAAACAGTGTCTACAACAAAGATGAGTGCAAAAAGGAGGAGACTTTGTGAAATGAAAAGGATCAACCAAAAGGGACCACTTCTCAACAATGGGACAGACCAAAGGGGGACAGAATGGATTGGGGGGTTTCAAAAAGGAAATATCATGAGTTGGTGTTTGAGAAATGATGATGATGGTGAAATTGTTTATGGTTTTTTTTTTTTTGCTTGTTTATTTTTTATTTTGGATAATTTTACATTATTTATGACTTGGGTTTAAAGTTTATTCCTATTTGCATTGGGAATTTTTTTATTGTTTTTCATGTTTATGCTTCCTGTTTGATTTGTTTAGGGTTTTTCTTGTTTGGGTTTTATTTGATTTATTGATTCATTATGTTTGATTTTTTAATGAGCCTATTTTAGATTTAGGGATTATTTTAGGGTTCACGTTTTAGGACTTCATTATTTTAGGATGTTTTGCCTACCTTGTAAACAATACAAATTGACAAAACCCTAAACCTACATTTTGTTTGCCATTTTGTCCATTTGGCTACCATTTTGAATTTACATACACTTTAAATATGCCCTTCCTTGCATAAATCATTGACAAAATCTCACAAATCAAAGGCTAAATTATAACAGAGCAAATAACAACTATTGTTATATATTGACAAAATCAAAAAGAAAGATTAAATTAATTAAACAAAATAAATGGCAAGATAAAATGATCATTGATAAAGGGAATGAGAATCATTGATAACTGTCATAACTGAATTGAAGATAGAGTATCATTGATAACTATCACAACTTTAAAGTGCCAACAACAAACCCTAAACAAAAGCTTGAAAGGCAATAAAAATGAAAATATTTAGTTCATCAATCATTTTAAGTCAGGACCTGTCAATAAGATGACCACCATTATCAAGACATATGTGATATTAACAACTATGACTTGCATACATATTAAATACAACTTCAATAACAGAAACTAAACAAGACTCAAGACTCCCATACAATAGAATAAACAACAATAAACAACACTCCTATATAATAAAATCATATATAATAAACAATAAAATCATATTATAAACAACAATAAACAACACTTTCCTACAATAAAATCATACAATAAACATTAAATATAGAACTATATTGTTCCTTAAAAATTAAATTCCTAAACAATGGGCTTAAATTCTATATTGGTCCTAATATAATTCTAATTGAGTCATCAAGTGCCCAAATGTGTATAAATGGGCTTTAGAGGGTGGAACCAAATTGACACACATTTGGGCAATTGATGACTCAATTAGAACTTTTCAAAGTTTAGGGACCAAATTAACGCACGTTTGGGCAATTGAAGACCTAATTAGAAATTTTCAAAGTTTAAGGACAAATATAAAATCTGTCCCACATTAACCCAACAATATTATTTTTGAATTTTTGTTGATTTATTTTTTTTTAATATTCTATCCTTAATAGTGTTATGTCTTGTAACAACATTATTTTTGTTTTTTATGCATGGTAGAGGATGGATCCCTTTATTTCACTATAGTTTTACATCATAAGGACAATTTTTTAAGTGGTCAATATATGTTGAGTCTAATGCACAGAGGCCTAGTAACAATGCAAAAAGGCCTAGTGTAGAAGAATTTCATGAAAATGAAAACAATGAAAATGGGACTGAGAATGAAGAATCTAACTATATGGACAATGAAGACTCTGACTATAGGGATAGTGAATATGAGTTGGATGAAGATGAAAATGATGTTAATTTCAAAAATTATATAGATCCTGAATGTGATGGAGAAACTAATCATAAGGAGACAAAAGAAGAATTAGAAGTTAGCTCTGATGATGATTTTATAGTATTGATGGATCAAATGATGATGATAATAGGAAAAAATGGCTTAAATTTCAAAACACTGACATGGATGACCTATATTATGTGTTGGAATGTTGTTAGGGATAAAAAGCAATTAAAAGATGCTATGAAGAATGCTAGCATCAAAGATAGGGTGAACATTATTCTTAAGAAAAATGACAAACTGAGACTAAGGGCTGTATGCAAAGAGGAGTGTGAATAGACATTATATGGTAAGAAATTTAAGCCTAAAATAAAAGAACCTACCTTCCAAATTAAAACTTACAAGTCCAAGCATTCTTTTTGCAAAAATTATGCCAATAGGAATATGGATTATATGTGGTTCACTGAAAGGTATAAGAAATGTTTCCTTGATGATCAAAGTTTTTCTTTGCCTTCATTTGAGAGGAAAGTGTACATAAACAACGTGTTGATTATGCCTAAGTTGAAGTTGTGGAGAGCTAAACAATTGGCTTTAAAAAAACTTATTTGGACTTACTTGAAACAGTATTCCCAGCTTATGAGCTATGCGGAAGAAATTAGAAAAGCTAACCAAGGATCCACTATTCTATGTAAGTTAGATGTTGGTTTGTTCCAAAGATTGTATATTTGTCCAAAAGCATGTGCTACTAAAGTTGATTATTGTAGGCCAATAATTAGTGTTGATGGATGTCATTTGAAAGGAAAGTATGGAAGACAACTACTTATTGCTTTAGGGATTGATGCTAATGAATGCATTTACCCTATTGCATATGCTGTGGTTGAGATTGAAAATACTAAAATATGGACTTGGCTTATTAAAATATTGACAGAAGATCTGAAGATGAAAAATCAATACAATTGCACGTGGATGTTTGACAAATAAAAGGTAAATTATATGCTTCTGGTTTAACTTCTATTTAAAGTGTTTTGTCTAATCATTTGTTTTTTATCATAAGGTTTGAAATCTTTACTCAAAAGGCTATTCCCAAAATCAGAGCATAAATGTTATGTAAGGCATTTACACAACAACTTTCAAAATGATGAACACAGACTAAATGATGCTTTATGGGTTGTTGCAAGGGCAAGCCATATACCAGAATTCAATGCAATCATGGACAACATAAAAGAAAATCACCTAGAAGCACATGGTTGGCATGTAAAAAGGCTAGCATAGGAATGGTTGAAGTCTCATTTTAGCATAGCTCCTAAATGTGATATTCTACTTAACAACTTGTGTGAATATTTCAACAAGTACATTTTATATGTTAAAGACAGGCCAACTCTAATTACATAGAAAATAATTAGGCGTAAACTGATGAACAGATTATATGTAAAGAGGAATGCTATGAAAAAGTATTCTGGGTTAATTTGTTCAAGGATTCAAAAGAAAGTTGACAAGAACTAAGAATTATCTAGAAAATACTATTTACAACCATCTAAACAAAGAATATTTGGAATAAAAAGCCTGACAGACTAGTACGTAGTTGCTTTAGATAAATAATCATGTAGTTGTAGAAAGATGAGCTATTTGGTATTCTTTGCCTACATGCAATTTTTGTAATTTTGTTCAATAAAGAGAGGGTTGAAAGCTATGTGCATGATTATTTCTCTATTGACAGACAAAGAAAGATCTACAAGGAAGCCATCAATTCAATCAAAGGTGAGAATTATTGACCTCTATGTGACTACAAACCAAAACCTTTAAAGGTACAAATGAAACAACCTGACAGACCTAAGTCTAAGAGAAGAAAAGAACCTAATGAAGTAAGGACCACTATGCTAAGGTTAGGAAAACAAGTGTTACAATGTAATGTTCCAAATGTGAACAGAAGTGTCACAATAAAAGGTCTTGAAAGAACATTCTCTTGGTACATTCAACAACAGTTAATATTTATAATTTCAAAATTTTGTGTATTCTAGTTGAATTAATATTGTTTATTTCAATTTTTTTCCTATCCAACAATAGTAAATTCCCCAATACAACAACAACATACCACAAACAAAAGCAAACATCCAATAACAGTAGCTCAATAATAGCAACAACCCACCACCACCAACAAACCTCTAACAACAGCAACAATAATTAGGTCTAATTAGTTTTAATTCCAGTAGCAAAAAATACCAATAGCAACCAATCATCAATAGTAGCAATAGTTAGCTACATCGCATGATGTAACACTTAGATGGATGCTTGATGTAAGTATTTATATTTATATTGGTTAATAATGACTTACCTATATATTAATTTTGTCTAATCATCCTAGTTTGTTATATTTAAGGGTTTAAGTCAGACTTTGTAGAATAACAATCCACCATTAGGCATGTAACATTCACGAAGTGATACACAAAGTGCAATGTTGAATCATATTCCAACTTCACCTCCAACACCAACTTCTAATGAAGTAAGTTAACTGAAAATTTGGCTTTTGGTTTGGTTTAGGGTTAATGTTAGATTGTTTTTCAGTCATTTTTATCTTTGTGTGCAATATAAGGTTCAACATCTTTTTCACAAACTCATGCTTTCATGAAAAGATTGTTCAAGCATGTTGCCTGAAAGCCTATGGCCAAGGAACAAAAGGTCCAGAAGTTTGCACAAAGACTGAAGTTTGCATGTGAAAGAAAAGCTTGTTTTGTCATACACTGTATTTTTTGTTAGAACATTATCTTTGATTATGCTAGCAAATTGTGTTTGATTTTGCTGGGATATTTAATTGTAGCCAATTTAGGGTTTGAAAATATTGGCATTGAAAGGGACAAAACTTTATAAAGTGTAGAACTGTAGTCAATTTAGGGTTTGTCCATAACTATATTTTTGTTAGAACATTTAGTTTTTTAAAGTATATAAAGTGTACAATACATGGCTAGCATTATAGCATACAAACTTATATTGTGTTCCCATTTGAAATGAAAATATGAAATTGTAACTTATGTATGGAAGTGTTATACAAACTTGTAGTCATTTCTACAAAATAGAGTTATTATTACTTATGTATGTTTCATAGTCATTACTTATGGAAGTGTTCTACAAACTTGTTCCTACCAAATAGTAGTCAACTACTTCTTATTCTATTCTCAAAGTCATTCTATTGATTCTGATATGAACATAATCATATTACACAAAATATGATATTACACAAAATATAATCATATTACACAGTTTACAAATGTACCACTTTATGAACAAACTTGCATTAATACCCATAAAACATATTCATACATAAAATGTGCAAGTTTACAAACATAAACAGCTTTCAATCGACAGCATACATATTATAAGCCAATTACCCTAAATAGTATACTAAATTTTGTTCAATTTGTTTCCAACAACATCATAAAAATAACTGCAAACAAACACATTGCAATCCATTTTTGTATACTTGCAATTGTTGTTGTTTGCATTATTTGAAGGGACTTGATTTTGGTTTTCCATTTTTCACGGCCTCCTTAATAAACCTATAATGACTACCTTTGTGTTCATCTATTAGAGGATCACACCATTGAAAAAATCCACATGCACCAAGTTACTGTAAATTTAAACAAAAACCATCACCAAATTAAATGAATAAAAACACACTAAATTAAAGAAATAAAAATCATAAAAACAATGATTTGATACCATTTTTTACTACTTGTTACCTATATAAAAAAAAATACACCCAATTTTTTGTATTCTTAAATATCGACAAAATTACCCATTTTAAAAAAAATAGAATGATGTGTGCTTAACCCATAGTTGTTACAATAAAAAAATCGATGACTTGGGTTAGTGTCAATCCATGATGTCCTAATTCAAGCTTGTTGACAACAATGACAAACAAGTAACAAGCCTATATCTTCCATATGGCAACCCATAGCTTCTCCTTTCAACTCTCAATGGGTTCTTCGCTTTCAAACCCCAGCTTTTTCCTTTCAAATTCTCTTTGTTTTCCTCTTCAACATTCGTAGCTCCCCCATTTCATACCTTAGCTCCCCCTTTCTCTTCAACATCCGAAACTTTTACAAGATCTAACAAGTTTCTTTTCTTTAGATACTTAATTTTTTTAAGTAAAACATTAAAAATTCTTTTGCTTTTTTATTTTCTTAGTTGGCATTCAAAAAATTACACGTCATACAAGTGATTTAGATTATGTGTCATGCCATGTAAGATTTATCGTCAATTTAAACATTCTAGCTGATAGAAGAATCATATTGACACATATTTAGACAATTTAGAACTTGGTTAGAACTTTTTATAGTTTAGGGACTAATATAAAATTTGACCTATAGTTTACGGACCACACGTGCTATTAATTCTATTTTCAAAATCCAAATGAAATTTATATTTTTTTATAAAAAAATCACAATAAAAATATATAAAGAAAAAATTACATGTGCTGAAATTTAAACTCCAAAAATACTAAAAATAATTATATAAACTAAGTAAATTAAACTCCATCTTCAAATTCAAATTTCTTTTAATTTTCAATGTTCAATCTCCTTCTTTTACTTTCCCATCTTCATACGTCTCATATTATTAAACTAAATAGATACTTGTAAATTAAAGTGAGGAAAATCTCTGGTAAAAAAAATCACAATATTCTCCTTTTAACATTTGAAGGCAAGGAAATAAAAGTAATATATATTTGGATACGGTTGGGATCTCAACCATGTTGTGTACCTTCCCATGCCCATTAATGCATGGAAAATGCTTCCAAAAAATTGACCAACCACATTACATGGATGAACAAGTGGAATGGGTTGATAGTATGAACAAGGCAAAGGGAAGGGTCCCTCAATCGACCCCAGCAATCCCCATGTTCATTGACCCAAAGAGAAGATGGTGACTCCCAAATCATCAAAACAATGTGTCTTCTTCACGTCACCATAATGGCAAAGAAGCAGCATTCATGCGTACATAATTATGGTACAGCTCATGTTGGGAAGGTCCCACCCTATCATCCAGCACTTTTCTCTGGGCCCTACACTTTTGATTGGAAAAAATCTGACAGATCTGATGGTGTGGGTGGGGTTTCACGATCAGGATATGCACGTGGGTATCATAACGCTGCCGCTTTGACCAATACAACCCCTCCCCTTTATTCTCTCACTTCATGAAGTGGCAGTGCGTAGAATTGGATCACTATTTTTTTTGTATATACCAGAACGACTCACGCACTTCATTATTATTATTATTAAATATTTATTAGATAAATTTAAAAAATTATCAAAATTCTACGTATAAAAAAGACAAACATAAATAATTAAAATGATCTTGTATTAAAACTATTTTCATATAAAATCAATGTAAAAAAAATTCAAACAATTATCTTACATAAATATAAAAATAAATTAAATTATAAAAATTCAAAAACCCACCAAATAAAAATATATAACAAACAATTATAAGGAAAAAAAATACAAATCTAACTATAAATCTATAACTTTAAGTTACAATATGTAAACCATCCCTTTCACCTCAAAATTTTTTCAAGTGCACATGTTATTGTATCAAATCATATGAATAATGTCTTCAATTTTTTGGTTTAATGGTCTCGAGAGCCTTAAGAAAACATAGAGATTGAGGTTTGACCCAGCGTACCTCCTCTCTCTTGTTGTAGGGTTCTATCCCTCTTAAAAATAAAAAATAAAAAAAGAAAATCAGGTGGACAACTTTATTTAATGTTTAGACTAGAATATATCTCGCATTCGGTTGCCTTTTTTTAATATTTATTTTTATTTTAATATATGTGAATTAAATAATCAAAATATATTTTATAAATAAATATATTTGTAATAATGTATTAGTTATTAATTTAATTTTTATTTCTTAATAATTATTTGTATTCATTTCATGATTACAACTAAATATTCCATAATTACAAACTTAATCAATCACATCATTTTTTTTCTTTCTTTTAAAAATTGAAATATGTATACATTTTAATATTTGCAATGTTATTTTAGACCAATTGATCATAAATATATATAAAGAAAAAAATAAAGGAAAAGTTATAGTTATTTGCAACATTTGATATTTATATTAAGTATATATTGGGTATATAAATAGATAGATTTGATAAAACTCTATGCGACAATGTATTCAAATATTTTTTATATATTTAATTAATTGTTATTTATATTGAAAAATTTTAACTTCTCAATCACTTTTATGGATTCAATAATTATCTTTAATTATCTCAAGAATTATTTAATAAATTATCATTTTATAAGTCTCATCTTTGGGGTTTTAAATAATTAATTTATTGTATATTTTTAATCTAACTTTATAAATTTTAAATTTCATAAAAAATTAAATAAATTATTTAATATAATATAAAGTTAATTAAAAAAAATAAAAAATGTATAATAAATATAGCTTAATAGGAAATTTTCAATCCTTTTCCCTTATTGGAATGGGCCTATTTTCTTATCCACCAAATTTCTTTTCTAATTTTATTTTTCATTTGCATTTCCCTGCCTCCCACTCCCCCTTGAAAAAACCATAGCTTATTAGTAAGTAGAAAGGAAAAAAAAAAAAACTTTAATCTTAAAAATCTCATTTGAGAGAGTTTGCTTTTAAATAGAGTTTGCCTGGTTTCTTTTTTTTTTTTTTTAAGTGGACCAAACAAGGTTCTCGTCCGTTTACCTCCCTTCTAACCCAACAAAAATAACATAATCAACTATTGATAAAATCCATCAATTTTAATACAGCCCATAAAATTGGACAAGTATCAATCATTAACACTCAATGGGGTCTTTTTAATATATAGGTATTAGGATAATCTCCGGAGCTTCACTTCGGAACATATATAATATTTTGTTAATAAAAATTTTGATAAAAATTTATATATGATGCGCTAGTTTAATACCACTAACAATCAAGAAAAATAAAAAACTCTTAGCAAAAACTAAAAGCTTTTAATAATAAAATCCTATTAAAAGTTTAAAAAAGAAAAAAAAAGTATTTAATATTGCCAAAATACCAAAATTACTCATTGAAATTTTTTAATTATTGAATATTATAGAACTTTAATAGAAGTTGATATATAGTGCAATATTTCAATTTGACCAACAATTTTGAAAAATTAAAAGCTTTTTAGTAATATTAAGAGCTTTAATAATTCAATCCCATTAATAATTTAGAAAATTACCAAAAAAGTATCTATTCTTATCAAAGTATCAAATTTGCTTTGTTAAATTTAATAATTATTGAATAATAATTGAAAATTTAATTGAAGTTAGCATATAATGCAATATTTCAATCACATTAACAATCTTCAAACATTAAAACTCTTAGTAATATTAAGAGATTTTAATAATTTAATCTAATAATCTTAAAAAATTACAAAAGAAAAAAGAATTATTTACTCTTGTCAAAAGACTAAATTGTTCACAAACACATATTACTTGTTGTATGACAACATGATCTCAATCCATCCTTTCTCTAATTCTATCAAATAGTTGAAAAAAAATATGATTACTTGCTTTTATGCAAATTAATAAACTTACTTTACCTTTAAGTATTTCTTTCAATAAAAATCTATCATGAAGATACAGGTATTTGATTATGTTTTTATATAACCACCATTGACTAAAGAAAAAGATTTTCAAGTGTAACCATTATTAAAATATAAAATCCTTAGTAGTTATCTTATTTCCATGTAATAATGCAAAATATATACATTAATATTCCTATAATATGATAAACATATATAATTCAAAACATATAGAAAACTGTAAAAAAAAAAAATGTACAAATTTCAAATGAAAGGGATTAAATGTTGTATATATTTCCAAAAAATATGTTTTCTAAAGCTCATTAAAATGAAAACCTTATTTATAATTATTTAGTATGCGTGTATTGAAAGATGTTTTGGAAGTATGGAAAATATTTGGTGAAGGGAAGAACAGCTGATTATCCTATCAACTTCGGTGCAGGAGTAGTTGACTGCCATAACAACTCCCTTTGAGTAACTGACTATCCTAGTAATTGCTATATAAGAGCAATTAGTTGCCCTAACAACTGTTTATAAACAAAATTTATCACAAAATCTCAGGTAATATTTTAACAGGAAAATAAGCATGGGCAATTAACTGTCTTTTCTCAGCTTGCCTTAAGCAATTAACTACCTAGAAAATCAATTACTTGCTTTATAGAATTTTACATTATATTTGAGAAAAATACCTAAAGTAGTCGACTATCTATTCTAGAATTCAATAATATATTCATTGGACATGTTCTTTCATTTCAATGGAGATGTAATTCATTCAAATGATTTCCATTTGTGAAAGGATGTTTAAGATATCTTTTGAAGCTTATAAATACTTTCCTATACACCCGTTTTCATCTTTTAAATAAAAAATTTCAAATTTTCCCTCTTGCACTCTTATTTTTTGGTTTTGGTTCAAGTGTGTTCAAAGAAAAGTTGAAACGCAATTGTCTTTTTCTTTGTCTGGATATTGTATCCTTGGGACAACATTTTTAAAGACCATTTGCACCATAGTGAGGAAATTGTTGTCCTTAAGAAGCTTCTTGGAAATGCATTGCTCAAGTTCGTTCATTCATTCTTTTTCTTCAATAATGTTACACTGGTTATCACCTTTACAAACAATAATTTAAAGATAATACAAAGATGTATTAGTCTGCCAACCCCCATACTTAATAATTTAGGAAAAGAATAAAGTTAATATACAAAATTGTTCAAACTATCAAAGAATAAAGCTTATGAATCATACTATATGAAGCATTGGGATAGAGTAATTGAATGTAGGTTACAACATGAGGTCACTATTTTCCAAAATCAATTTAGGTTTATACCATGACGCTCTGCAACAGAAACAATTCACCTATTGAAGCTTTTATTAAAGGGTTTTTGGATGAGAAAGAAAAATCTAAACATGGTATTTATCAACTTGGAGAAAAACATAGATAGAATTCCCCAAAATGTGCTTTGGTAGGCCTTAATGAAGAAAATAGTTCTTTTAAAGTACATTAACATAGTTCCATATATGTATAAAGAAATTGTAATGAACGTTAAAAGTTAAGGGGCTTAATTGATAGCTTTTCCATTACCATATGATTGCATCAAGGCTCAGCACAAAATTCATTTCATTTTGCATTAGTTATAGATAAGCTAACTGGACATATCTATGATAAGATGCTATGGTGTATGTTATTTATCGATGATATAGTATTAGTTGCTGAAGCTAGTGATAATCTAAATACGAAATTAGAATTATAGAGGCATATGCTGGAGTTTTAAGACATTAAATTGAGTACATCTAAAACTGAGTATATAAAATGTAAGTTTGTAGTCATAGAGAAGCGAGTGCTATTGTGATTAAGTTGGATAGTGATGTAGTACTAAAGAGTAGTCATTTTAGATATTTGAGATCAATTATTCAAAACGATGCTAAGATAAAAAGGGATGTAAATCATAACATTTAAGTATGATGGGTGAGGTGATAAAGTACATCAATTGTATTGTGTGATTGCAACTTGCCTTTAAAGTTAAAGACAAAGTAGTATAAAATAACTATAAAGCTTACATTGTTATATGAGATTGAGTGTTGGGTTATTAAGAAATAACATGAGAAAAAAATGAGCATAATTGAGGTGATGATGTTTAGATGGATGTGTGGTAAGACTAGATGAGATAAAATAAAAAATGAAGAGACTCGAGACAAATTATGAGTAGTTTAAATTGAGAAAAACATGAGAAAGGGCCATTTAAGATAGTTTGACCATGTGAAACATAGGCATATTTGTGCACCAATTAGGAGAAATAAGCCTCTAGATTTATGAGAGATCAAAACTTCTAAAGGTAGATAATGAAAGACATGGATGGAAGTAATAAGAAACAATATAAGGGTTAAGAAAGTAGATGAAAAGGTTATTTTTTATAAAAATGAATGGCATAAAAAAATTTAAAATTATGATCTAACATGATTCCTTTTTTGGCTTTTTACATAATCGATCCTAAAGTTATAGGATATAAGGATTAATTTGTTGTTCTAGACTTCTCTAAATGGCGACTTACGCAATCATGCCCCATGTTTATAAAGTGGATAAATTTCTATAGAAGGCATTAAGGACAACTCTTAGATGGAAATTAAGACTTATGTATGATTGGTGTGGATTTCACCTTTAGCACTCATTTCAGTGTTGAGATTTGAGATTTGATTTGGAGTTGCCAATCGATTTATTTATATCCTAAAAATTGATGTCAATTTCAAGGTCATAGTCTCGTATTTACCCGAAAAAACTTGGTTCGAAGACAGTAAATATGATATTTAGAGGAATCAAAGCTCCAAATCCTATATGGGATAAATATGATGTTTACTTATCCACTTTAGACCAACATCCCAGGAAGTTTACAGATTAAAAAACATGCATTTCCTTTTTTAATTCTAGTGACAAGCATTTTATATGAATAATTTATGTCTTATCCTATCATGTATGCATCTAAAAATATACCTGTGGTTGGTAGCCTTGGGTGGTTTATCAACCATTAAGATGATGCATAGTACATGTTATCAATCAAGTGTATAAAAAGTAAAGTAGTTATGTTATTGATATAAAAGTAAGAAAAGATAACTAGAGAAGCATGTAATACAACCTAGTCTAAAATGGTATATTTTAGATCACATTTTATAAGATGCCTTAAAGGCATATTTAACATAACTATTTTTACGTACCCAAACTATATGATAGGATTATGCATGACATGCTAGACAAGGATTTATATTGCAAAATATCCATTGACTTTGTGAATAAATAAGATCCTAAGAATATCTGTATGACATGCCTTATGAATTCCTAAGGTTACATGATGTGTGATCATGGACAATATGTCACATGTTCATAATTTCATGTGAAACTTAAAATTATTCAAAAATCATAAAATATATTTAGTGGATCTACTTGATACTCCAATATAATAGCTATAGGTCTAGGCCTGTGAGCTAAGTTAAATTGAACAGAGTTTTACCTTTTCTTAGACTCTCAAGGTCAACTTGATTGTTAAAAAAAGCTTAGCAAGATAAAGATTTTTTGGGATGAGAGTTTTGGTTTAATTGTGACTCTTAGGGTAGAATTTTGGTTGAACTTAAACTCCTTAAGCATAATTTTTGTTAGATTACTATCATAATAGTTTTAGGGATTGCTAAACATATTTTAAAAATTTTAAAACAGGGAGAGTCATCATCAATATTTTTTATTAGGTGTGATTAGCCACCTAAAAAACTTATCATTTTAATAAAATTTTAAAATTAAGTAAAACCTATTAAAATGATAATTTTTCGGTTTATGAAAACAAAGTCAAATTCGAGAGTACGGTTATGTATGGGGAGAGATTAACACCCCCATAACGCTCATTTTAAAAATGGTACCAATTAATTGTATGCTATCATTTAACCTTGATAAAAATGGTCTTACTTTTAATATTTAAAAATAATTTCCTTAATTTTTCCTATTGGAGCAAAAAATTATTTTTTTTAATTTTTTACTTGAAAAATAAATAAGAATTTTATATATAAAAAAATTTCAAAAAATATTCTAGTACTTTTGCAATATTAAGATAAACTTTCTCACCTGGGGATCTTTTAAAATTTTCTACTCAAACTTCTCAAGAATCTCATTTTTGGCAGCCTATATTCATATAAAAAATTGATATTTATACAAATGCAATAAAATATGATGCTCATAATTTTATTTAAATAATATTTTCTTTTTATAGAAAACCTTTTCTTACTTTTAATTAAATAAAAGGTAAATGAAAATTTTTATTAAAAATTATTCTAAATGCCCAACATTTTGGCGACATTTTAAAAAATATTCTTACTTAGAGATTTTTATAGAATCACTATTCAGATTTCTTTAGAATCTCATTTTAAGAGATTTTCATTTTTGTTTCCTTTTTTTTTTTCAAAATAAATAAAAAATTAATCACTGATATAATATTCATTTATTATATATAATTTGATCACTAAAGAGAATTAATTTTCTTTTTCCCTATCATTTTATTAATTTATATCTTATTATTATTAATATATCATCCTCAAAAAGATTTTCATTTTCATTTTCTCATTTTATTTTTCATGTATATATGTTTTTTTTTAAATTTACTAATTCTTTAATTTAAAATTTTTTAAAACCAATCTTTTTATTTCTTAAAAGAATTATTCTAGGGATTTAAAACATAAATAGGCATAGATAAATAAATAAATAAATATAAATAAAAAAAATTTCCTAAAACGGACCGATCAATGTCGATCAATGGTCCAAAAAGTCATAGTTCTAGGTGGTTTGTCACGATCTGGAGTGGGTTTTTGCATTTCAATCCAATTTAACAATGCCTCAAACCAGTTTAATAACTGTTCAATTGGATCGATTCTAGACTGTTAACTAGGAGCCAAGTTGGGATGGGCCTACAGACCCCGATTGAGTCAAGTCTACTAGTGGGTCGACTAAATTTTTTTTTTTTATAAAAGCTAAATTTTTTCTATTCATTTCATTTCTTTTTTTCTTTCTCTAAAGAGATAGCTTTTTTCTCTAGAAAAGCCTCCCAAAAATCGATAACTTCCAAATCCAAAAACTGAAATTGGTCACCAGAAACCAATGTGTCAATTGCCGTTCACTATTGTTCATTGTTGGTCACTTGTACCTAAAAAATCCCCAAAAAGATCAAAAAATTCCTTTCCTCCTCATCTTTCTTATTTCTACTTCATTTTGCCTAAAACTCCTTTTATAGTCTTAAAGCTAGCCTTGAAAGCCAAAAGTTTCCACCTTCAGAAAGCCTGAGCTCCGTCACTAAAACTACCTAAACTTTCACTATGTTATTCACTTTCCTAAGACCTTCCTCTCCAACAAAAACCTAGCCCTAAAACTTCACTAGAACCACCCAAATCAAAACTCCTAGTTATTATTTAGTTCAAATGGTGTGAATTGGTTGTTTGTTGGTAGTCAGGGTATTCTCGATTAGCAGTGAGCTTGAGGCTCTATTTGGGTGTGATTTTATGCTGAATGAGTCATGAAATAGTTACAGTGGAGGTTTGATGGAAGAGGGTGGTGTTTGATATACCTAATAGATGATGGGAAAGAGGCTAGTGGTTTGTGATGGTGATGACACTAATATAGGAAAGGTTTGATGGTTGTCAAATGAAAAGGAGTGCTCGATTAGAGTTCTTTTTAGTGTTTTATGGACTTGGATAATGATGAGTCAAGGGACCTTGGTTCTGGTTGATAAAGGTAGAGTGTCTAAAAATTTTGTTTCTCTTCCTTGATTGTTTGTGAACTACCCCTATATAAGATCCAAATTTTTATAGAAAAAGAATCTAGGAACTTAGTTTTTAGAGGGTTGTAGTAGCAATAACTATTGTATTTTTTGGTGGTGTAACTTGTTGGTTTTAGGGTTGTAAGCTTGATTAATGAATATATGCTAGAGGTAATTTGGGTAAAAAATGGATAATGAAAACCGAAGAGCCGAATTTGGGCTAGTAATGTGAAAGGGGAGACTTGAGGGTTTAAGAAAATTGGCTACCATAACAAATGACAATTATCTATGTTTTATTTTTGTAAATTTTTTATTTTTTTAATTAATCAATTTTAATTAACTTAGGCCTTAAAATCATATTTTCAATTTTTGGGCTTTAAAATTTGATCTTGGACTTAATCCAATTTTAAATTAACCTAATTTGAGTTAGACTATACTTTAACACATACAAAAAATAATTTAAAATAATAAAGCTCAAGTGGGTTTAACAAGATATATCTAATTAAAGTGCTCAAATAGGCCCAAATCAAAGTGTCTAAATCAAGCACAAAAATCAAGCAAACTTGAAATAATTTAGACAAAATTAAGTTCTATAACTAGGATTCTTTAGACAGAGTTTTGATTGGACTGAAACTCCTAGGCTAGAGTTTTGGTTGGATAAAATAAGACGGTGTGTTTAGAGTTGTAGAGACAAGGTTATAGGCTTGATGTAAAGAGGATAGGTGAAATAGAGGTGGTGGAGTGCTTGAACAAGTATGAGCTAATTAGTCAAGGAATGTGCTAATCGATTAGAGGTTGTGACTGAGTTTTTTAAAGATATCAGCAAATCAATAGACAAAGGGTTGGGATAGGTTGGAGGTTTTGGCCAAGGTTTTAGGCTACTCTGGTGGTTATGAACGGTTGAGGGAGGTTTTATGGAGGTTTGAAATGGGAGAAATAAGGTGATTTTCTCAAGATTTTAGGAAAGACTATTGGTAAAGGCTTAGAACTGAGTTTCTCAAAGAGGCAGATGAGAACTACTTGAGGTGTGTTGAATGGTTAACTAAGGGTTATTTATAATGAGAGTATAAGTGTTAAAGATAAGGATGGACTTTATCAGATGAGAAAGATAATCGTAGAGATGAATTATCAAGTGAAAAATCACATTTATCACCCATATTATCTCATTGCGAGATTTGTTTTGGATATTTATCCCCCAAAATGTTAATTATCTGTTATAATACCATTCTAGGAGGACAAATCCTAAAAATAAAAAATTATTTATGAAATTCAAACCAAAATATGATGGACCGATTGACACTTGTAATTGTCAATCATCATTCCATTTCCATTGTCATGACCCACCTTCAAATGGTCCTAAATTTCTCATCCAATGTTAGAATGAAAGTGATCTTTATATTGTTGGAAAAATTAAAAAGACTATGTTCAAATGAAACTAATTTTATTGAAAATGCAAAATAATATACAAAATATGATAAAAACACTAAAGGTATGTTAGATTTCAAGAAATGTTTCATATTTTAATCACATGTTATTGAATACTACTCATATTTGAGTTTATAATATATAAAAAAAAAAATAAAGGAAATTGAATGCTTTTTCCAAAATTATAAAGTTTGTCCAATAATTTCAAGTATTTGAAAATTTATAAAGCTCAAAATCATAAAACATCAAAGATTGAAGCAAAATATTTCTAAATGCATAAGTATAACTATGACACCCCAATCCCCATATCGAGAGATTATGAGAATCTGCTATGATATATGTAGAGATCTAAACTCAAACTTGTGAGAAGCCTTTTGTAGGATAAAATCATGAAACCTTTGGGTAAAAATAGACAATACATTGTAGGTTAGGTGCGGATCTCCACAAATGGTATCAAAGCGATCACCACTTGGATAAAAACTAATTGCTACTTCTTGGAACCCACCTCTAGAATCTTACAGGGAGCTAAGTGCTACACGATGGGAGCCATCTCTAGAATACCAACGTCTGGTATGATCTTGTGATTTGTAAAGAGCTTTATGTTAGGCTTGCCTAACATTTGGTGTGATTTAGTAGATTTATATTTTTTTTGTTGGACTTGATGGAGATGTTAAACTTTAACGGAGGGAGTTTGTGACACCTCAATCCATATTGGGAAACTTTGAGGATTTGTTATGATATATATGTAAAGATCTAAACTCAAACTTGTGAGGTACTTTTTATGGGACAAAACCGTGAGACTTTTGTGTCAAAGCAGACAATACCTCATAGGTTGGGTACAAGTCTCCACAATAACATCAACTCCAATTTGTCCAAAAATTCTTAAAGCCCAAATATAATTTTAAATTTCCAAAATCTTTTAAAAATTTATATTATTAAAATGAAAAAATTTGGGCATATAATATGGACTTTTTTTTTTTAATTTAGAAAGGACATAAGAATAAGTAATAAAGATAAATCAAATTCTTTGCTAAAGCTATACACACTTGAAATAGGAATTTAGTCATTTTAGTTGGAAATGGAGTATAGTTCTCTTCATATTTTCTCATATTTAGGAATTTAAAATGAAAAAGGCTATTTAAACTTTAAATATTGTAAATATATTTGAAAATAGTTAGTTTTAAGATAAATTTTATCTGATTTAAATTAAGATAAAACGGTTGAAAGGCTTGAACTAGTCTAATATTTGAAATTTTCAAATATTTTTAAATTTAATACTTAACTGAATATGATTATTTGGTAGAAAATTAACATTAAATTATTATCCTTTATGAAAAAATAGGTTATCCACATAAGCTTCCACATGGCATAGCTTATTAGATATTCGTGTATTTTGTAATTATAATATATATGATTATGTCATCAAACATAATATTAAGGATTATGATATTGTAATTAGAATAGTATCTAGAATTATAATACTAATACGATATTGTATGGATTCTTTCATTAATTAATGAGAGTCCTAAGTATATAAAAAAATGACACTTTTATATAATATTTTTTCAAGCTAGTGAATAAAGAATTATTTCTCTTCTAACATGGCATTAGAGCCTCTCTTTTTAGTTTATGCCTAAAACCTTAGGAACCTATGTTTATTTTTTTCAATCTTACACAAATAATAAGATCAACTGAACTTGCTAAATGTTACACCACATCTTCTTTAATGCCTAGTTAGCTCCTGCATATTCTACGTGTTATGCCATGTCATTTTCAAAATTGCTATGTTTTACGCCATGTTAGCTCTAAACTTTATATGTGTTGTAAAATGCCAGAACTTGCTATGTTTTATGCCACATTAGCTCCAAAACTACTATGTGTTACACCACATCAACTCTTGAACCTGCCACGTGCTATGTCATATTATCTTTAAATCTATTACATGTTACATTATGTCAACTTTGAACTTGCCACTGTTACACCACATCAACTCCAAACCTTCCACGTGTTATGCCATGTCAGCTTTGAGCCTTTATTAAAACGATGTTGTTTTGTTTTGGCAATTTATATCAAAAGGTCCAAAAAGAAATTTTCTGTCATTATTTCCTTTTTTAGAAAAAAAAAAACCTCTCCCCTCTCCCTTTTCAAACCAAAACCCAATGGAGCCGGCCAGTGGTCATCACCATCGCCGGTCATCGGTGATCGAAAAATCTCAAAAAAAACCAAAATGTTCCTCTCAACCCCTTAAACTCAGATCTAGCCTCTGTTTCACCTGAAAGTGTCCCAAACAATGTAAATCTGGCTTAGAAATTTCGGCCACAAATTTTATTTTTTTTTGCATTTGTGTGATTTTTTCTTTTTTGCTAGCGTTGTGGTCCTCGTTTCCAGATGCTATTGTTTCTATATTTGTATGTCTTTGGTTTGTTTTGAATTTCTTTTTTACAAAAAGTTTTTTTTTCAAATCTGGCAAACTTTTTTTTACAGGGTTACTGGTTTTTTTTTTAATCTTCTCCTCTCTTTTTTTAATCGATCCTTCATTTTCTTTTTCTTACAGCTAAGAAGCTCTATTTATAGAGTTTTATGGGATTCAAATCTCAAAATTTCTGGGATTCGAATCCTATATTTTCAACCCAAAATCCACGTTGTTAAGTTAAGCTGTGTGTCAGACGACTGCTGATGGTTGCTGATCGTGATTTTGGACTTTTGGTGATGGTGCCTTTAATGCACCCATAGCTATCAAACTGAACCGGATAAGAAAAGAAGAAGAAGGAAAAAGAAAAAGAAAAGAAAAAGAAAATTAAAAAATTAAAAAATAATAATAATAATAATAAAATAAAATAGTGTTTACAGCTGCCCCTCTTTGCCTATTTCTGAGAATCAAGAATAAGGTAAAGACAAACAACCATTTTGTTTGAAAAAAAGAAACATTGAGCATAAAATAAAATTTTTAAGGCTCTAAAAGTTTAACAACATTTTTAAAAATTTAAAAGGTTCATCTGAGCAAAGGTTCAATAACTTAAAAAAAATAAAAAAAAAGCTACTCCAAGCAGAGACTCAACAACTTTTGAAAATTTTAAAAAAAAAGCTCCTCTAAGCAGAGGCTCAACAACTTTAAAAATTTTAAAAAAAAAACTCATCTAAGTAGAGGCTCAACAACTTTAAAAAAAATTTCATCTTGAAAAAAGTTCTTCTCAATAGAGGTCAACAACTTTAAAAGTTTATCTTGAAAAAAGCTCATCTCAGCAGAGGCTCAACAATTTTTAAAATTTATCTTGAAAAAGCTCATTTCAGTAGAGGCTCAACAACTTTAAAAAATCTCATATTGAAAAAGACTTCTTTCAGTAGAAGCTCAACAACTTTAAAAATCTCATCTTGAAAAAGCTCATCTTAGCAGAAGCTTAACAAATTTAAAATTTATCTTAGAAAAGCTCATCTCAGTATAGACTCAATAACTTTAAAAATCTCATCTTAGAAAAGGCTTCTCTCAGTAAAGGCTCAACAACTTTAAAAATCTCATCTTAAAAAAAGGCTTCTTTCAGCAGATGCTCAACAACTTTAAAAAAAATCTTATCTTGAAAAATGCTCCTCTCAACAGAGGCTCAACAACTTTAAAAATCTCATCTGTTCTCGAACCCAAGTTCTTATCTTTGAACAAGTAAATTTTTCTTTTTTAAAATCTTTTGTTTGATTATTATTTTCATCCAAATATCAAAATCTTGTTTTTCATTAAGAAATGAAAAATCTCTATCCTTATTTAACTATTCATAGATGCATGTACTGAGAGATCTAAATGCAATGCATGTAATGCAATCAAAACTATTCATTATAGTAAAAAGGTTTTCAAAATCTCCCACTTTTTATTTTTTTTTATCAAAATTCTCAACAATTGCCATATGACCAATCTGTTCTTAACATCTGACCATTGTATTCTTCCCTAGCAATACTTTTCTTCTTCAAAAGTCTACAACATGAATGTCTCGTCATGCCTTTCTCATCCTTTTTCACCTATCTTTGTCAACTTTTAAAAAGTAATACTGAGATCTTTCATGTTTGTTTTCCTTTTGATCATTTTAAGTTCAAGACAAACAAAATACAATCACACATTTCTCCTATTTGTACGGTGAACAAAAATATCAAATGAGAATAAAGGAATGGACATGCGTTATTTTCAAAGAAAAGATAGCATACTTAATAAGTGCATGGCAAAATGTTTGAGTTAAAACAAATGTGCCCCAAATAATGATCATAAGATAATCACGAACAAAATATTCCTAAATTCTTTTTCTAAAACTAAATAAGATGATTTTCTTAATCCTTCAGAGTTCGTCAAACTATACTAGCCCCTGTGTTGTAAGTACATCTAAGCCATTTTTACAGGTTTTTAGCTTAAATGAGTCATTATTTTTTATTTTTTTGACTTTTTTATTTTTTTTAAGTAAAATATTTCTTTACAGCATCTGAATTTATTAGAGTAGGTAAATCACCTCCATCCATCTCTGTCAAAATCAATGCCCTACCAGAAAAAGACCTTTTTCACCACGTATTGGCCTTCCCAATTTGGTGTCCATTTTCCTCGATTGTCATGTTGATTTGGAAGGATCCTTTTTAGCACTAAGTCTCATTCCTTAAAGTGATAAGGATGGATTTTTTTGTCATGTGCTCTTATCATCCTCTTTTGATATAATTGACCATGACAAAGTGCTGTAAGTCTTTTCTCTTCAATGAGATTCAATTGCTCATAACAATTTCGAACCCATTCTGTTTCCTCTAACTCTACCTCCATTAAGACTTTTAGCAAGGGAATTTTCACTTCGATCGGTAGCACAACTTCTATTCCACATATCAAAGAGAATGGGGTGGCCCCAGTAGATGTTCGGATTGATGTTCTATAAGCATGCAAAGCAAAAGGTAACTTCTTATGCCAATCTTTGTAAGTATCAATTATTTTTTCCAAGATTCTTTTTATATTCTTATTTGGAGCCTTTATTGCCCCATTCATCTTTGGATGATATGGTACCGAATTGTGATGATTGATCTTAAACTGAGTGCACACTTCATTCATCATTTTACTGTTCAAGTTTTTGGCATTTATAAAAAATAATGGTTATCTAAAAGTCCATACTGGCATATTATGCTTTTTTTATGAACTTGCATACCACAGATCGGGTCACATTAGCATATAATGCAGCTTCTACCCATTTCGTGAAGTAATCAATCATCACAAAGATGAATCTATGCCCATTTGAAGCTTTTGAAGTGATGGAGTGATGGGACCGATGACATCCATGCCCCACATAGAGAATGGCCACGGGGGAGCCAAAACATGTAATGCTATTAGAGGCACGTGAATCTTGTTAGCATACATCTGACACTTATAACATCTTCTGGTATAATCAATACAGTCACTTTCTATTGTCAACCAATAATAGCCAGCCCTCATAATTTGTCTAGCCATCATATGACCATTTACATGTGCCCCATAAACTCCATCATGCACTTCTTCAATAATCCTCTTTGCTTCAGTTACATTCATACATCTTCAATAATCCTTCAGCCATATATGTTGCATTAACAATCTCGAAAGATTTATATGAGTACTTTAGGGCTTCATTTGCTGCTTCTACATAAGGAGTATTTATCGATTAGGCAACCAATAAATCTTTTTCTCCTACCACACATCGTCAATTTTTCATCAATAATGAATTAACTTTTTGATGCAATGAATATGAAACTGCACCCACCATATGAATCCACGACCTACCCCAACAAGTAATTTAATGAGAGAGAATATCTATAACTTGGATTTCATATTGAAAGTGCACGGGCCAATCTGTAATATTATATTTTATGTCTCCCAGACCTCTCTTTGGGTCTCATTAAAGGGTCAGACTATCATAATGGACTAGGTCTTCATATAAGATCCATCAACAAAGAGTTTTAACCAAAGTAGTCATAGCATAACATTGATGGATGAACCATTATCAATTAAAACCTTAGCCATTATGACTCTTGCATTTCACATAATATGAAGAGCCTTGGTACTTCCTCGACCTTCAAGGAAAATCTCTTTATCATTGAAAGAGATATAATTTAAAATTGTCAGATTGCCAACAAGCTATTTCATGTATTCAATAGAGACATTATGAAACACATATGCTTGATTAAACACCTTTAGTAGAGCATTATGGTATGACTCTGAGCCTAGCAATAATGATAATAGCAAAATTCTAGCTGACATCTTGTTCAACTGTTCTATCACACTGTACTTACTATGTTTTATTAACTTTAAAAATTCACAAGCTTCACTCTCAGAGACTAACTTTTAAAATTTTTTTTCTAAGACTGTGACAGGATTATTCTAACTTTTCTCTTCTTCTTCTACCTTTGCTTTCTCTTTCGTGGCTTTCTCTAAAGCTTCTGAAGTATAACATCTTTCACTTCGAATTATACCTTCTACGTCCGTTATGTTCACAGTAT